>CM021101.1:251968641-252038951 GCA_007115665.2 Sequoiadendron giganteum | reverse complement strand
TTCTCAATGCTTTTGGGCTATGGAGTGATTGCTTCACTCGTGAATCTCCTCTTCAAGCGAGTGTTATAATCTGATTGCACTTGTGGGGCCTTATATGTGGATGCCTCATTTGAAAACACCACCTCTTCTCCTTCCATCCATGAGAAGAGCGTGTGGTCGGGAGCTATATCCATTTCTTGCTCCAGGGACATCCCTTGCATTTATGTGGTGAGTATTTCATTTTCCATTTGTGGAAAAGTATATGCATAACCTCCTAAACCTAACACAACACCTTGACTACGTTGTTCTGCCACTCTTTGTTGTGGATTTCCACACGGATGATTTTGGGGCATATGTGTTTCATTGCATGGGAAGCACTAGGGATTGATATCATCAATGAGATTATTTTTCTCTTCTACCAACTCCCTATTTGAACTTAGTGGGACATTAGGTAGTGGAGTAGTTACCATAACCATCAGATTACTTGTTTGAGCCTACAAACTCATGCATGAGCCTCCTTTGAACTAGTTCTACTAGTAGGAAGGTCTTTCACCTTGGTATTTTGGTAAGCTAGCTTCTAGGGTATGGACTAATTCCACTTGATGGTAGTTATTTCATTTGAGATAATCCACAAAAATTCCTTGATATCACTCATATCATCCCTCGAAGAGTTAGATGTAGAAGAAGCATTCTATTGTGTGCTCAGATATGTATACATAGATTGAGGAGGAGCAGTCACATTTATTGAAGCTATTTCTGGGGTGGGAGCTGACAATTATACAAATATAGGCATTGTGGGATGAGGTGGTAGCTTTCTAACATCAATAAAATTGTTCTTTTTTGTAACAATGATGGTATACACATCCAACAAGGTGTTCCCACTAAGAGAATGAATAATCATTGATATGTCAACGTTGATATATTTTAGGTAAAACATAAATACCAAATCACGAGGTGGGTGGATCATAGTCTGGATCCTTTTCTAATTTGTATGGAACTTTGTATTGAAGTTGGTCATGGCCTCTTGAGGGGCCTGCTTGATGGTCACCAGCTACTATAATAGCAATGATCGATATCCATTGTTTGAAAACCACTCATACAAAGGATCTCCGAGTTGGTCCCAAGTACCAATGGTATTGGCTCCCAGAGTGCGGTACCAACCAAGGGATTTTCCTTTGAAAGAGGATGCAAGTAGCCTTAGTGCTACATTTTGATCAGTTACACCATGCACTAGACATACATCCACCACATCTTGTAGATGTTTGGATGGTGTCTTCGAGCCTTCTCCAATCAATTTTGGTACAGATTTCAAGGCAGAGGTTGGGATAGGGGCCCAAAAAGCTAGTGTTATTGGTGCTATGAGAGGGCTTTCAATGTCCCATGCCACATAATTTTTGTTAGAGATTGGAAACATGGCTAGTGGAGGGGTCGAGAAGTTTAGTAAACGGGTTCTTATTCATACTATTACTAGTGATGGCACTAGTAGGCTAGGGTTATTCATAGTTTGTGATCTAGTAACAGGTCTATAGATCAGATTTCCAGTTAAAATTTAGATACATTCAATATGGTCCCATCAGGCATGCCATAAAAATAACTATTGATACCTAAAAATTCTAGGCAAACATCCTTATGGGAAACTCAGTTAATAGGGGAACCAATTGTGCTAAATTGAGTAACCTCCAAGTTTTTTCAAGAAGCTAACTCCTATTTTTGGGGATTTTTAGAATGGTAAAATGAATTAGATATGGAAATAAAGTCTAGCTCCTAAGGCAATGCGCCAATATATAAGTGTTGAGGCACGAGAAACCTTCCTTTCAGATACAGTTTTAGGGCCTATTCAACAATCTGCTATGTCTGAGAATAACAAAAACATAGATGAAAACCCTAAGCAATTTAACCAAATGACATAATATAACTTCCATACACATTTGGAGGAATCAAGAAGAGTCTGAGACATGATCCCAAACAACAAATCTCTATTGAAATTATAAATTTTTTTAGATAAACTACTCAATATAACAAATGGCATAGTATAATATCTTATATTAACTAAGAAAGAGAGAGTCCAAAGAATTAGCACAATTTGTGAGTCTTAATATAATAAAAAAAAAAATACAAAGGCTTGGAAACTTTTCCATCCTTTTTCTATAACTTTTGAGCCCTTACATAGAGCATTATAGCAGTATAAATATATCCTTCCCACCACCTCAAAGCTAATGGCTCAAAATATTTCTCAAGAACTCGTTGTGGTCCCATTGGATCAATCAAAGAAAAATCACAACAAAAAGATGTTTAGTTTCCTTGAACAAAGTGTGCTTGTAGAAAATGATGAATGTGGTCCCGATGGTGAAGCAACAACAATCTCAAAAAGACAAATGTTTAACCACTTGAAGATTTGGTTAGGACATGTGTCGAGGTGACAAATCCTCCTCTTTAATCTTCACTCTCTTGCGATCAAAGCTTCTACTGAGGTGACATGTGGAGAAGTGGTGAGGATTTATATCCATCCTTCACTTTTCTTGGGAGGCAATCCACATGAGGATGACATATAGCATGGTGTTGGCCTAAACTTCCAATAGTGGGGCCTGCCCAAAAAGGAGTCTGTGGGATTATGCAACATGGCACATGGATGGGGCTCAAAGAGGAAAAAATGGGAAAAATCCTTTCAAAGGCCCATGCTGCTAACACATGGCAAAGCAGATGAAAACGTGATCAAAAGGAGCTCGAGGCATTTGTTAAGAAATACAACACACACAGTTAAGGCTTTTGCAAATCTGAATACAAATCAACCTGAAGGGAGCTTTGTGGATTATTTAATCCACAAATACATATTTCAAACACACTTTTGACATTTAGACTAGCCAAGACACTATTTTCAGACTATTTTTTGTGCTTTCCAACAAATATCACCAAAAATCAGATTAAAAACCAATCAAAATTAGTCAAACTAGGACATAAACAAGAAATTCACCACAACTATCACTATTAATCATAATTTCTTCTAAGAATGATGCAACTCTCAAAAGCTATAACATCATAACTGCTACTTAGAACACTACATCTGCGAGTTGTTCACATTTTTAGTGAATTTTGTAATAGTCTAATTTTTTATCAAATCCTAACTACATTCTTATTATCATACCATAGACTTGCAAGTTCTTAGTCATTTCATTCCATAACATCCATTTGGGTCTATGCAGGATCATCATGGAAAAAACAGGTCCTTAAGTGGCAATAAAAAGACAGAAAATCAGAGTTACACAACTTGATGTAAAAATTTGAATAAGTTATCTATATTATTTTAAAAAAATGTAAAAAAAGAATCTATAGAAAATTGAATTTAGTTTCTAAACTAATAGACCTTCATTTAAAAAAATAAAATCTATTTGGTGAAAATTTGAAATTTCAATGCAGTAGTATTTAAATTTCAAGGTAAAAATAAGAAGTAGGTGTCTGTCTGACCACCCTAACCACAATAAAATGATAATATTTTTTTATAATATTTTAGATATAAGTAGAGGTCTCATGTCCTGATGTGATGCATATTTTTTTATATTTTTTTTCCAATTAAATAATTAATTATGAATTTTTTATTACAAATTTTAAAAAATATAAAAGCTCATCTATCTAACCACCTTAACTTGGTCAAAAATTCATGAAATTCAATTTTTTTTTTTTTAATCCTATAGTATGCAAAGCATACAATGTGACGCATGTTTTGGATTCAAAAAATGTGATACCATTTGAAAGTTATAGATGTTTTTCAATCAGCATATCAATCGGGACTTTATTTGTAATTCCAATAGAAAATGAATAATAATAATTTATTAAATTCAAAGTAAAACATAATTTATATTGGTGGAAGCTGAGAATACCCTCTAAAAAACCTTTTCGTTTCATCAATTTTGGGTAAAAGAAAAGTCGTCAACCACATGGGCCATCAAATGGCTTACATATTGCCACTTTTTGGTCCATCATGATCTTGCACATACCCATTTGGTTCACCTTTTCATTAGTTTCCTACATCATAGGTCAAACTTTAGGTAATATTTTAGTTGCATATAACTTTTGTAGGCCTCAAATTAGGAAATCTATCAAACTATAGATCAGACTATAGCTACAAATTCATATTACCTTTACCTTATCTTTCAAATCAATAAATTTATCCCTTTTTCCTTTTTGTTGGTTCTTTCAACTCACAAGTCTAGTTTGGAGGCCACCCTTTCACTTGTCATTATTTTAGTCATTGTCCCTCTTAAGGTCATTGGTAATCAAATTTGTCACTTTGGCTATCTTAGTTTGGTTGACAACATCTCCTTAGGTTTACCATAAAGTATTTACTCTTCATATTATGCCATATTACATCCATCCCATCACAACATCATATTGGAATACCATAGATTTAGATCATTGTGACATTATCCTTTCTACATTTTGAATATTGTCACTTTGACTCTTTATCTTTGTACATTATTATTTGGCATCCTTATCTTTAAAAATACCAAAAAAAAATCTAGTTTCATACTCTTGGTCATATTCATAACTTGCATTGACATTCCTTAGTCTTCATCATCCATTCATCACACTTGCAAGTCCTTTTATGGTCCAAACAAGAGCACAAAGGAAGAGAAAGTAAATGTATTTATTCCATGATGATGATTATGACCTTTACAACTACACTATAAACATTAAATTTGGCTCCTCTTCAAATGAAGCACCAAAACTCATACTCATTTTGATAAATACAAAACCAAAGACATAACTAGGGATGATGTAGCAATAGCTACCCAATATCCTGATGTGGAAGAATTTGTGGATGAGATAGTATCCATGGACCCTCAAATATTTTTAGTAAAACTATTTCATAATAGAGAAAAACCACCTCATGGATTTGATGCCAATACACATCAAGTTGAACCAACACCGAACAGAGCAACCAAACAAATTCTAGGTCATAACATATCTAATCTTAGGAATTCTATTCCACAAGTCGATGTTTCTATGCCTTTAGGAGGGTCAAAATAGGACTCCACCAATATCCACACATCACTATTTGGAACACATGCCATGAAACACGCTATGAAACAACCAATGACATAATCAATGACACAACCTTTTGGAACTACATTTAATCCCTTTGGAACATCTCATGCTATGGGTGCCTCATAATCAAACCCTTTTGGAAAAAATAAGAGGACAAAGGTTCATATTCATGGACCCAAGACACCAATAAACACTTCAAACACCAACACATATGAACTGAACAAAAATGGGGTTGATGACTCTCTAGGACCTCTAGGGCTTTAGACCTAAAAGGAAAGAGGTCCACCTTTTTCTTCTTAGGCATAGTTACTCAAGAACAACCCTTGAGATTTCAATGCAAAGGAGATTGAAATCTGACAAAGGGAATGTTCTAGGGGGATTGAATGATAAGAAATCAGGGGTTCACGACCAAGTTTAGACTTGGAAAAGAAAATGTTGTAAAACACAATGTGATATGCAAACTAACTCTAAATGACCTAGAAAAGTAAACAAAACAAAATAGAAAACTATATAACTGAAAGTGTGCACCTGGAAACTTGTATAGGCTTGAATGAATACTAGAAAAGCTACTGATTCTGAAATTTTAGCCCACTAGGTCTCATTTTCCAGTCTAAGCTAGTCAGTCCTAGATCAGAGTTTTTGCATAGTAATAGGTTTCTCAGAAAAGGGTATCTGTAAATGCCCAAATCTCAAAATTGACCAAAGATGGGACTCATTCACCACTTGTGATGAATGAGTCCAGCTTGGCTTTTATAGAAATTCAAAGTTCTAATCTACACCTCTCGATCTATTCTTCCTATTCCTCTAGGTGTCTGAATATGAAACCTTGATTTTCAGGGCTGTAAGTGACTTTTTGTGAATATCTTGGCCTTGCAAGTAGAGAGATGACTCCAACAAGTTTGAAACCTATTCTTCAATGTTATCCAAGCTCCAAGATACCTAGATCTACAATTACACAAATAAAGAGAGAGAAAATGTTGATTGTTAGGGAATGGGTGTTTGCCTTGGTCAAACCCCATTTAGGTAATTAAACCAAATGATGGAATAATGATAGATGAACATGAAATATGGAACATAGGACATGAAAAATGAACAATGATACCTTGAATGATGTCTTGTAAATTTACAACTCAACATGAAATGGCCATGAAGGATGTAGATCTTGATCTTTGACAATAAGAATAGAACAATGGTTGGTCTTGGATCTTCAATGCTACATCACAAAACTTGCTCACTAACATGTTTGATGCTTGATATGATTGACATGATGATGGATCTTGAATTGCTACAAAAATGGATGAATAAATCTTTCCCTTGAATGATCTTGAAAGCTATCTTGATGACCTTAGAATACTTAAATCTTGAATGCTTGACTCGATGACATGAAAGTATGATGTTTCTTGGATTTCTTAGGACTCTTAGAGATGAAATAATGATTTGGAAGCTTTTTTATGTAGGAAATCCACTCACATGACCATTAATTTGATCCTTGAGGCCAATATTGAAGAAATTTGAATTTAAAACCCACTTTTTCTTGCTCAAGCCTCAAAAATAGCCCAAATGGGACTCATTCTCCAACCTAGATGAATGAGTCTCACCTAAATGGGACTCATTCACCCAAAGTGACGAATGGGTCCCATAGGGGCTATTTCAGGGGTTAAAGTGTTGAGGATTGAATAAGTTAAGTTTATATGTTAATTTTATTAGGTCTTTGATCAAAATATGCCTTGGGATGCACAATATACGGTCATAGGGGCCTATTAATTATGATATTAAGGCCATAAATTTAATGAGGCCCAAAATCCAATGTGAAAGTGTAAATAAATACACTTTGTAACACTAAATTAAGGCAGCATTGAGTCTATTTAGCTTAGAAGGGCCCTAAATCCCGTGTGAATGTGAAAAACACATTACAACACTAGATTAGGTCCACTTGAATTAAAAGCCTCCTATATTTAATCTAAAGATGTGAGTAAATAAATTTTACAACATTAAATTAGGGTAGAGTTAAGTTAGTTTAGCTTAGAATGGGCCTAAGACGTAATGTGGATGTGTAAAACACCTCAAAACACTAGATCAAGGCAACACTAAGTCCAAATATGCAAGGAGGAGCTAAACAACCTTAAAAATTCCTAGGACCCTTTTTTTGATGTTACAATATCATAAGGTCCTAATACAAGAATTCCCCAACAAAAAAACATGCAAGGGCCTTTCAACCAATATGGTAACAAAAATACACAAGGTCAAAATACTTCAAACCCCTTCCAAACACAATCCAATACCAACACCCCACACATTCCAACTCACACTACACAAATCCCTCAAATTCACACTCAAATTCTAACTCAAATTCCATATGTCCAAAATCAAATCCCATCATACACTTATAACTTCCCAAATCATAACATACCATATACACCTAGAGTCAACACCAACTCATCCAACCAACATATTGGATTGCAAAACATGAACATGGGACCTTATCACGATATAATTTCAAATTTTGTGGACATGTCACTCACTAAATATGATGTCTTAGCCAATAAAATTCTCGCCTTACAAAAACAAGTAGAAAATATGACATTATCAAATAAAAAGACTTACTCTACATAGGAGTTATGTCCATACCCATTTGATATAAGTCTATACATGCCTCCCTTTCCTCCTCATTATGTCATGCCAAATTCTACCAAGTATAGAGGAAAAGGAAATCCCATCGAGCATGTAAGATATTTTTGCACAACTTTGATAGACATTGCATCCGAAAAGACATGTATAATGAGACTATTTCCTAGGAGTCTCATAAGACAAGCACTAGAATGGTTCACCCATTTACCAATAGGTATCCAATCATGGGATGAACTAGTTGACAAGTTTATCACTCACTTTTCCTTTAATATTGAAAATGGCATCACCATAGCCACTTTATGTCACACAAAACAAGAAGAGGGCGAATCATTCCTAAAATTATTCCAAAGACGAAGACACTCCCTCAGGCGAACCTATTGAATCAATCCTCAAACAACTCTTGCAGTCTAAGGTCATTTCACTTCTTCACATAAAACCTTATGACCCAGGGAAATTTAAACCTTCATGGTGGGATGATAATGCCTTTTGTCATTATAGTCATATCAAAGGACATTTGACTTCGTCATGTAGACAATTTAAAATTATCATTCAGGACTTTATTGAAAGTAGTGTCATCAAAGTGGATGGTCAATAACCGACTTCTAATAGTGATCATAAAGTCTTTATGGATCCATTGCATGACCATATAAAAGGAAAGGCCTCCAATTCAGGTTCCAAGACCAATAATTCTACCAACTATACCAATGTCACCTATGAATACACTACCATATATCACATTCAAGCTATAGAAATTATGTCAATACCATCACCATCAAGAAGCCACTGAAATGTGGAATAAAAATGTGTCAAACCAAGGTGAGTGTACAAGATGCTCCTCCAAAGGAACAAAAAAATATTAATATAGCCCACACAAATCTCTATCCTTGAGCTATTATGTATATCCCCCAAACACAAAGCCATTCTTGACAAATATTTACAAGAAATTACCATTCCCACTGACCTTGATGTCGACCCTTTCCAAGAAATGGTGGGCTACTTGGCTAATAATCACCATATCACTTTCTTAAACCAAGATTATTCAAGCCAAAAGACTAATCATAATTATCCCTTGCACCTCAAAGGATTTTTTCATAAACATAAATTCAAATGAGTCTTCGGTATGTGCAGGATCATCATGGAAAAAACAAGCCCTTAAGTGGCAATTAAAATTAAGAAAATCAGAGTTAAGAAAGTTGACGTAAAAAATTGAATAATTTATCTATATTATTTCAAAAATATGTAAGAATAGAATCTGTAGCAATTGAATGTAATTTCTAAACTACTAGGTTTATTTTTTATTTTTTAAAAATCTATTTGATGAAAATTTGAAATTTCAATGCAGTAGTACTTAAATTTCAAGGAAAAAATAAGAAGTAGGTGTTTTTCTAACCACCCTAACCATAATAAAATGATAAAAAAAATTTATAAGATCTTAGATATAAGTAGAGGACTCATGTCCCGATGTGATAAATATTTTTTCATAATTTTTTTCCAAGTAAATAATTAATTATGATTTTTTTATTACAAATTCTAAAAAGTATTAAAACTCGTATGTCTGACAACCTTAACTTGGTAAAAAATTCATGAAATTCATTTTTTTTTTAATCCTATAGTATGTGAAGCATAGAATGTGACACATGTTTCAGATTCAAAATAATTGATACTGTTTGAAAGCTATAGATCTTTTTCAATCAGCCTATCAATTAGGACTTTAGTGGTAATTCAAATAGAAAATAAATAATAATTATTTATTAAATTCAAAGTAGAGCATAATTTATATTGGTGGAAATTTGAGAATCTCCTTTAAAAACCCTTTTCGTTTCATCAATTTTGGGTAAAAAAATAGTTGTCTACCACATGGGCCATCATATTACTTACATATCCCCACTTTTTGGCCCATCATGATCTTGCACATACCCTCGTGGTAGATAGTGGAGCGGGATTAAATATTTGCACTAGGAATTGGGCTTCTTTAAAGCATGTGTAGATACAACAAAGAGCATTATTATAAAATCCTATGATGATGAAGAGTGCTCCTTGAAGGGTGTTATAGCAATACCAATCAAATTTGGTCTCGTTGTAATGAAAATCACATTCAGAGTCTTGGAACTATATCGTCCATTTAACCTCCTCCTTGGTTGACCATGGATCCATGCCATGAAATGTTTTCCATCCACTTACCATCAATACCCCAAATTCCCTTACAATGGCATCAAAATAATTGAAATCATGATTGATGGTTACCCTAACCCATTTCAATATTGGAGAAATTTTAGAGGAACACTTGAACAACAAGTTCCAATAAATTAGGAACCTTCATCATCCTCCTCATCCCACTATCTTGACCCTTCCACCGTATCGTCAAGACATCCACCTGCAAAAATCTACCTTTTGATCCTAAAATCGAGGTGCAAGACAACAAGTCTTGTGAATATCACATGAACACATCTTATTGTGTCAGCAAGATTACATCTCCTAAGTCATAGGAAAAACCATCAATAGAAAAGAGATAATCTAAGGTCGCTATTCAAGTAGCTCCTATGACAACCTTCACAAAATGGAGAGAGCTAAGTAAGGAAGCCATTAATGAAGAAGATATGACCTCTTGGCTATAGAAAGAAGAAGAAGCCATTGCACCCAAGCAAATACCTATTGAAAAATATGGTAAAGGTTTTCAAATCATGAAGAACAAAGGATATGATGGACACAATGTAATTTTATTTTAACAAAAGTGGGATGACAAAACCTTTTTTAGTGTCTAACCGTCCAAAAGGGTTAGGGCTAGGGTTTAAATCAATTAAAATAGGTGCTCCAAGTACTAAGTTTATTTCAAGTGAGGAAGTGATTTCTTCAAATAATATTGAGACATATGAGACACCAAAGACCCTCAAGGAATCTAAGACTCTTGACAATTACTATATCGAGACCAACTCCAACAAATATGAGTGGGACTTGTGAATCCAATGACTGATATAGACAAAAAATTTGTAGAAATTGACCTATCTGAAACCATGACCAAAGATCCTAACAATACCTCTTTCTTTACCTTATCCACTCTAAACCTTGACACTACTAATCATGGCTTTCCCTTAGTCTACCCCCAACTGATTTATTAGCACAACCAAGGACCACTTGTCTTAGACGTATTCAAGAATGATGAAGCCATCATTGATTTCATGGGATTACAAGAAGGAATTCCTAGTGGAGATCATAAAGTTGGTTTTACCATAGACTTGGATCACATGATCTACTTTGGGGAGTCTATCCACCCCTCCAATTGCAAAAATAAAAATGATAAAACAAAAAATGAAAGGTCTCTAGGTGAAACCTGAATGACACCTTTAGACCAAGAAAAAGTAAAAATAAAGGATGCATCCAAGGGTGAAAACCTCTCCAAGGTTCCCAATGATTGAGGGTTGGAAGTTCTCCTATTAACCAAGAGAAGTTACATATTCTCATTGAACATTCTATGGAAGTCAAAATTGGCATAGATGAAAATCCAAAAATTATCCACTTTGCAGTGTCGTTGATTGAATCAGAGTAGCCTGAGTTCCATGATTTCTTTGTAGGATAAAAATTTAATATCACTTGGTTCTATGTTGACATGCATAGACTAGATCTTGAATTGGTTTTTCACTATTTTTCATTATTTCCCGATGCCAAATCTATCAAATAGAAGCTCAATAAAATGCACCCACAAATTTATTTATTAGCCAAGGTCAAGCTAAAGAAGTTATTAGATGTTTGCTTTATCAAATCTATTGACTATGTAGAGTGGATCTCTAACCTTGTTCTAGTGAAAAAACTATTAGGTGGGATCCATATTTGTATTGACTTCTGAGACTTGAATAAGGCATGTTCAAAGGATGACTTTCCGCTATAAAACACTAGTAGAATTTGGCAAATAAATGACTAGGTGACTAAAAAATTTAGTCACAATAACTGAAAATGACTAAATTCTACTTTTTGTACAACTCATCTATAAATGAGTAAATAAATGACTGATTTGGTCGTTGACTAAAAAATTATTTAATCACATAAATAAATTAGTCATCAAATCCAAAGTAAACAATTTAAAAAAAAAAAAATCAAATAAATATTGGCATGATGTATTCATGTGCATGATGTATTGGCACAATTATTCACATTCATTGTAGATTCATTCATCTTGCTTGACCTTGCTTTATTCGTTCATTGCAGACCTTGCTTCATTCATTAGCCTGGAATGAGTTGTTTTGATAAGTAGCTACTTGCATGGCCGATAAGGATTTAGAGAGAACCTAAAGTCTTCTAAAAAGGTGGGCAAGGGAAAGGAAGTCATAGTTTGCTGCAAAAAAATTGAATTCGCCGAGGCCCTCTATAGTGAAATTGGATCTGGGGATGCCCTTTTTAGAAAATTCAGAGGTAATTTGAAACCCTCATTAAATTAAACACAAATTAAAAATTCCCATTACAATCTACTACTATTAATAATTTTCTTTTACAATCTTGCTACTATTCTGCTTCATAATGTGCTCAAGCTAAATATAATAAAATTTGGGTGTTAGTGCCAAATTAGAATTTCCTCAAACAATTTTAATACATTTTCACTGCAAATACAAATTATCCTTGTGTAAAGTAAACATGCGCTATATTAACCCACATTAGGCATCTGAACAAAGATATTTCCTACTATATCTTCTTGTACCTATGTAAAAATTTCCTTTGCAATATCAAATTGACTCCTTTCAACTAGCACAATAGCTGCCTCATTTGAGCATAAACATTTCTTGGTCTCTATGCCAACACTTTACAATATAGTTTTCTAGCCTTCTCAAGATGTTGTGCCTCCACCCTTGGATCCTTCCTCTCATTGTGAAAATATGCAAAATAATTCCAATTTCCAAGTGAGATGTCAAAATAAGAATTCTTTACATCTGATTCACTTTGTCTAGCTTTAATTGTTTCTTTGATTTAAGCCAGTCATCTATTTTCAGTTCCATTTTTCCAAGCATAGATGAAGCATTTGATGCATTTTTATCCACCTTAAGTGCATCCCCAATCAATTATAGGATTATTTGGATCTCATTTTGAGCTTGAGCCATGGCTGCAAGATGTAGATATGCATCCACATAATTAGGAATCTTGAACAATATTGGCCTGTATAAAAGATTTTATTTTTTCAGTATCATGTATCTATTCAAATAGCCTAGCAAGATTAAATAGTGTTGTGACTTTATCCTATGGTAACTCAAGTGAAACACCACCTTCTTCTAGTCAATGGAAGAATTTCATATCCTTAAAGAGCACAGGAAAAACTATAGAATGGTACCAAGGAGATAATGCATTGGGATTTTTATTTATGAATTCAACCCAATGCCTCCATATTTTTTTTTTTGAGAAAAATCTAGTTCATCACGCTCAAAAGGAAGAAACACAATGTTGTTTAAAAATTGAATGGGTACTTCTTCTCTTCTCTTCTTTAGAAGAGACTTTGGTGTCTTAAGAGAATCTAAGGCTGCACTGGGGTTTGACGATATTAATAACTCACCCATCTTGATAAATGCATGGCCATCATGTGGATATATGTGAGTTTCATATATTAAATTTTTTAAAGCCTTCTCTTCCTACCCTTGCTAAGAATATAGATGGCCTACAAATTTTAAGCTCTCACAGTTCTCGAGGTGTACCTCCAAAACCTTTTCAAAATTTGAGAGAGAACTCTTAAGATCTCACAGCTTCAATTGAGATTATCCACAAAATTCTATGGCCTCTAGCTTTCCTTGACAATTGGTGTCATAATCACCTTTAGTATGATAATATTGTGAAATATTATAATATGAATGAGATTTCATGAGAGGGTGGTATGTTGAAACAAGATTTGTCTTAGGAAATTGTTCCACAAGAAAATGTTGCCATGTGAAGAAAAAATAGTTTGCTAAATGATTCAATGCCATTGCATAGTATGGGTATAATTGAAAGGCTCTATGCATCTTTTACATTCCTTCATGAACACTACCTTTTTCACTAACTATGAGAATCCTATAATTAAAAAGTGCACAAAACCGACCACAAAGATTTTTCCCCATTTCAAATAGCAAAATTTCCAAAAAATACGTTTAAAACTTGCAAAAAAATGAAAATAAAATCATGTTGATTTTTGTGCCAATAAAAACCATGAGACCATAGCTTGTTTCTTACTATTATTCTTTGATATATTTTTTCCAAGCATTCGTAATTTTTTTGAAATCACTTGTTTCAGGCTTTTAGCCATAGCTGCAAGACAACAAACTATTTGATAAAATGCTTTGGTAGACATGTATGAAAAATGTGGTAGCATAGAAAAGGAAATGAACTTTGGAAAAAATTCCTGAAAGAAATATGGTCTCATAGTGATGGAATGCCATGAGACATGTCGTGAAAAGAGATTTTTTATGAATTTTCATGGTATTCCATCACCATGAGACCACATTTCTTTGAGGAATTTTTGCAACCAGTTCACCGCCTTGTCTATGCTATTACTTATTATTATGATTTGATAGAATTTTTCCAATCATCCTTAGCTTGTTTGAAATAACTTTTGTTATTCTTTTAGCCATAGCAACATGGCACTAAAATGTTTGATAAAATGGTTTGGTAGACATGTATGAAAAATTTGGTAGCACAGACAAGGCAGTGAACTTTTTGAAAAAATGCCTCAAAGAAATGTGGTCTCATGGAATGCCATGAAAAGAAAATTAAATTGGCAGTTGCTCCTAGTTATTAGTTATGCAATATGAATTAATCGCATAAATTCTTAGGTTGACTTTGTAAATACTATATGTAATTGAAATTTTGTCATTTATTAGCATCTAGTTATTACTTATGCAATGTGAAGTAATGCTTTGAGTTTGAAAGATGTGCAATGCAATGTAATCATGAATTTGAATATAAACTAAGAAAATCTAATTTTTACAATTCATTAGTTAAACTCTCTATTGTATTTTCTCTTTATAACTCTATTTTTATGGAAATTCCTTTCAATTTTTTTACTTTTTTTATGTCTCTTAGTCTATAATTTTTTGTTGCTATGTGTAGAACATTATAGATGGATCAACACCAAAGGTTGAAATACCATGCATTTGATGAGATAATAGTCAATGAGAGTGACATGTACACATATCCATGTCCATGCAATGATCATCTTGGTGGAAAGGTGAAAAAAAGAAGTCAGATTTATCAACATATGATAATATATGAGCATAGTGGTATAAGACCTTGGAATGTCAATTATTATGAAGATATGATAGAATGACAGATTGTGAGAGATTAAGAGGCAACAAACATAGATGAAGTTGCACCAAACATAGATGAAGAGGAAACAATTTTAGATGAAGGGTTTGAAGTTGATAGAATGTTAAATGGGAGTATAACTAATGGTTGGGCTAAGTTGATATAGGATGCTTCAAAGCCTTTGTATTCTAATTGCAGGTTAAGTCATTTGACAATAATCCTTCAAATTCTTAAATTTCAAGTGGTGTTTGGTTGGAAAAATGAGCGTGCAGATCAATTATTGGCATTATTAATTTCGTTGTTACCACTTGACTCGAAATTGCCAAGAAAAAAAAGTAAATGTAGAAAGGAAATCACTAAGTTAGGCTTAGGGTATGAAAACATCCACACATGTGTGAATGGTTGTGTATTATTTCACAATAATCTTGCAAGTGAGAGTGAATGTCTGAAATGCCATGAAGTGAGATATAGAGAAGGGTTGAAATTAGTTGTGGTTCCTAGAAAGTTTCTTTGCCACTTTTAGGTAATCCTACAATTAATTTGAATGTATAGGTGCAAATACTTTTCTAAACTTATGCAATGGCATGCCCAAAATAAGAGTATTGATGTAAAATAACATGTGCCTGATTCTAAGATGTGGATGAAATTTGATAATAGATGGCTTGATTTTTCTCAAGATCCTCATAATATAAGGTTGGGTTTGTCTCTACATGGGATGAACCCATTCTTAGATCAAAGTACTAAATGGTAAACTTGGCCATTGTTTTTAATAAATTATAACTTTCCTCCATAGTTAGCAACTAAACCATTTTTCTTAATGCTATCATTGATTATATCGGGAAAGAAAAGTGTGACTTCAGATACAATTGATGCTTATCTAGAGCCATTATATGATGAGATAATGGAATTGTGGAAAGGAATTGAAGCAATTCAATCTTTAAGGGATAATCATTCAATAAAATTCACTTTAAGATCTTCCTTACTGTTTACGATTCATGATCTTCCTACATATGGTACATTGTCTAGTCTTAGTGTTCATGGATACCATGGATGTCCGACTTGAAACTTTAAGGATTTTGTGAGGCACTCAAGAAATTTTTCGTAGGTGTATTTATTATGGACATCATGCTTACCTTAAAATAGATCATCCATATCATCAGCAAAAACCATGGTTCAATGGTGAAGAAGAGAATCATGAAGCACCATTTCTAATAATAGGTGATTATATTGTTCAAAATGGAAAAAAAAGAATGTCATTTATTAAAAATGATGGGATTTTTGGTAGTATATATTTTCCATGTAATGAAAGTGGTGTAAAAAGGTTGTTCATACTCTACAAGTTTCCATACTTTAAGGATATAACCATTAGGCATGCTATTGAATTTATGCATACTGAGCAAAATATAGCCTATGATATTATATAAACTCTTCTTGGTGATTTTGATACTACTTTGAAAACTAAAGATTCATCAAAATATTTGGCTTCAAAGATATGATGATGAAAAATATAGAAAACCTAGTGCTTCTTATGTTTGGACAAAGGAAAAATGTGCACAATTCATATAGTTGATGTCTCAGACTTGCTTTCCCACTGGATATGTAAGTAGTAGTATTAGAATCCAAAATGACATTAATGGCTTAAGAGGCCTCAAAACCCATGACTATCATGTCATAATGAATAATACTTTACCTATTGTGGTAAATATATTAAGTTTTCCAAAGGGGCCAAGATTGGCAGTTATAAGGTTGGTTTTAATATTAAAGAGAATGAGTTTACATATATTAGATCCTTCGAACTTTGATAGTTTGAGAGAGGATGTTGTTGAAGTCCTTTTTCTATTGGAATGGTAATTTCCACCAATAATATTTAAAATTTCTATGCATCTTTTTATACATCTAAAATATGAACTAAAGCATTGTGCCTCGATAAGAACAAGATGGATGTATCCTATAGAATGATATATGAAGGTTTTGAAAAAAAAATGTTTGGACTAGGGAAAAACTGGAAGGCAGTATGTCTGAAGGATATTCAGTGAAAGAGGCCATGGGATTTTGCATAGAATAATATGAATGATTATAAAAATTTCAATCAATGTGTATGGGACAATGACGAAGAAGACATAGTTGTAGATGAAGTATTGGAATGAAATGGATGTCGCTTGAATTTATCACATAAAGAAAGAAGTGTGATACATGCCTATAATATTCAAAACACATCTTTATTCGATAAGTGGCATAGGTAAAAATATATTAACATAATAATTTATTTACTCAATTGCATTTACATATTTATATTATCAATCTTACTATTTGTACGTTAATATTCTATATAGAAAATATGAAGAAGACAATCAAGCTTGGATGCAACATCGACCTCAAAGGAACAAACATCATGCTGATTTGATTGGAGGTGATTTTTTTCCAAAATTTGAAGAATCGATTGCTAATGCAATCAGTGATGCAAAATAAGAAGGTTAAGATATAACAACAAAGGACAGTGAGATTTCACAATCTCTAGATTTATGGGCTATGTGTTTCAGTGGAATGTGGGCCTATGGTAGTCATTTAAGAGTGGAAGAAAAATACAAAGGAAAGATAAATTGTGATTGTGTTGTTAGTGTTGAATTTATTCATGAAATTGAGAAGAAATTTTATGTTGGATTCATCCAACAAATTATTCTAGTGGACTATGGTGAAAATAGTCCTATATTATTAAAGTGAATTCAACCATCTGCAGTACAATTTGATGAGTATAGATTTGTACGTACAAATAGAAGACAATTTTTTATCAAAGATGAATGAGCATATGTTTAC
The DNA here is from genome assembly GCA_007115665.2 of Sequoiadendron giganteum. Lineage (NCBI taxonomy): Eukaryota > Viridiplantae > Streptophyta > Pinopsida > Cupressales > Cupressaceae > Sequoiadendron > Sequoiadendron giganteum. Next base: position 252,021,236 of record CM021101.1, on the reverse strand, counting down.
CCTCTTCAAATTAACCAATCATTTCTAATTGATGATGTAAGAAGCTCAACATGAGCGTATGTCATTCAAATAGAGTCTTGTTCAAAATGAAATAATCATGGAAGTTGTTGATATAATGCCTAATGGGCAATATGTTAATTTACAAGAAACATTCAAAGAAGTGGATGAAGATGATGATGGAGTGTTTGAAGAAGAAATTTTGATTACCAATGAAGAGATTAGGAGAGAGAATGCATTGCATGCCAGAGATGAGGATGAGGAATAAAATCAAGAAAATGCAGATATAAGTGATTAGGATTCTTATTTTGCTAGTAATGCAAATGATTATGATAATGTTTTGTCACCTTAAGAGTTTATCTTGTCACCTAAACTTTGGTTATATGTATGATGTAATTTATTATTAATGTAATAAAGATCCGAGTATATGTATGCTTATTCACTATTATTTTACTAATACATTTTTGAATGTAATCATCATTTTTCTATTGGTACGTTGTATATGAGACGTTCATTGCTGATTTGAACTGCATTTAAAATTAGGTTCAATCATTCTTCTTAGTTTTCTTACTTTGGTTGAAAATCTAAAATTAATTTTGTTTAGTTATAATATAATTTCATGTATGTCCTATATATTTTCTAGATGCAAACATTTAATGAACATCTATGATTTAATAATACATATAGATATCTTAACATTAGGTGAACTAAACCTCCCCATTAAAAACAAATAAATGATCGCTTAGGTCTGACTAATACTGAAAACTAAAAATGAGAGACTACAAAATTAGAAAATTGTTCAATCTTTTTAATAAAATGATATCTAAAAATATTGCATGTATATAATACCATACTACCACTATAATAGAGGTATGCATGGGATGGTAGGAAATATACATCAATGCAAAAATTCTTACCGCAATACCGCGGCAACAAAATTTGAATACTGCAGGGTGGCGGTGAGAACATGTTAACAATTAAAGTAAACTAGAGCCCCGCAAGGGGTAAACAGTGACACTGTGATGTGGTGGTGAATAACCACTCAACTATTAGAATTAACCCGCTGTACCATGAGAGTCCAAAGGAGTGTGTGTGGGGTTGTGGTACTACTATGACTACCCCACAGTGCTCTTGATATGATAGAACGGTATGTTGGTGAACAATCACTCAACCTCTAGAATTAACATGTCATCCTGCGGGAGTCCAAAGTGGTGTGCACAAGCTAGCGGTATTGCTAGACCTATTCCATAACCATCTTGAAATGACCGAGTAGTACTATGGTACAAGTTGTCAAAGCATTAAATGATTACACAATTTGATTTCCCAAGATCAACAACATGTATTCAAACTCAAAATATGGGTAGATTTTGAAATATTTTGCATGAATTCACATTAATAGTGAGGTGACCGAGATCAAAAAAAAATATTACTTGGGACTTGACATTTTGGAAATCATTCATAAAGCTCACCATACCAAAGGAAAGGGATTTCAAGCAGGAAAACTCTAGAACTATTATTTCACCGTGTAAGTTCACATAAACCCTTTGTAGCAAGCGTATAAGAACTGATTTGCTTCTACAAGTAGACACTTAAAAAATAAAGTAGGATTAAATTCTTCATCATGCCACCCAAAAGAAATCAACTTGTGAGTAAAAAGGAAGAATCCATAGTTCATAAGACAAAGAAGAGGTCCCTGCAACAATCCATTTTAGATTTTTTACCTAATTCTATAGACAAAGGATCCAAAAAGGTGTTTAAAGATACAATCAATGGATGTAGAGACCCCATTGTCCCTATCTCAGGGTGGGATCTATTTTGGTACTTCTATGAAAAAAGGGTTGAGAAGATTCAATTTTTTAATCTTTAGACCTTAGATTTGGCCAATGATGCAGGAGCATCCTTGGTTCTTAGCAATTTTGCATCAACCAAAAATACCTTCATTCAGTTTTGGTTCTTGTTCTGGTTCGAGTTTGAAGATCTAGTGTTTCTACATATTTTCTCGTCAAATCTTGCATACCTAGTATTTCATTGTGGACATGTTCAATCTTCACTTTCCAAGTTTTCAGCTCATTTGGATTTTTTTTTGGAAAGTTACCACTTTTAGGCAAACGTGATAGTTTTGAGACTGGCCCCAGAATAACTTCAAAACCTAATGGCTAGTTGGATTGATCGTGGACCTTTCCTATGACTTGCAGATCCTCACAATGTTTTTAGATTTATTCCATGGAGTATCACCAACCTTACACTTAGGTCCACACTTCATCATGCACATCTATCGTGGATGAATTTCATATTTGAGGCCAACATCTTCTTGCACACGTTACACATTTCTTCTCGGAAATTGTAGCGATCTTTAGCCGACGTGGATGTTTCTAGACTTGTAGATATGATATAAAGATAGTGTTGAATCATTAGAAGAGGGGGAGATAGATTATTATGAATGACATGTTGTATATTAGATTTGATCTGTAGGATTTTTCTCGCATGTATGAACATTGTATTTTGAGCATGTTGTAATCAAGGTTGTGTGTCGAATCTATAAGCCTGGATGTGGTCGACTATATGTAATCAATGTTTCAGATAATGAGAATGTTTGCACCTGCATTTTCCTCCATAAATTGTGTTTCTTCTATTGTGTTACTCTTGTTTCATGGTACAAACTATTCTCTTTGAAGACCCTCCTTACCATGACTACACCAATTGGTATCAAAGAAAGATTCCTTCCTTGCGAGATCATCAGAAGTTGCGTAGTTATGTTGAAGATTTGTTGTAGGATGGCAGATTGAGGATCTGATCTGCAATTGTAGAGGACTTTTGTAAAGATGTCGAGAAGAAGAAATGGTAGAGGAAATGGAGCACGTGGAAATGTAGACACTGTTGTAATGGAAATGTTGAGAGGAATTGCTTCTATATTAGAAGTGATTGAAACGTCCTAGAGAAGAGGTCGACCAATTGATGATGTAAGTGATGAAGAAGTAGAAGAACAAAAATAAGTTGCAAGAGAAGAGAAACCTGGCCTTGATCAAGGAGAAGAGAGGTTCATAAGAGCCCTAACCAAAGTAAACACTAAGCCACATTTCAATCCACTAGACTATAATGGTAGGTTGGATTTAGATGAATTGTTGGATTGGAAAACAAAAATAGAGAAACAATTTGATTTTGAAGGTACCCCAGATGATAAGAAGGTGAAATTTTCTTGTACAAAATTGAGAGGACATGCATCCCTTTGGTGGGAACATTTGCAGATAGATAGAAAAAGAAAAGGAAAGGAGAAGATAAGATCATGGGATCAAATGGTGAATAAATTGAAGATGAAGTTTATACTTGCATACTATCAGATTAGTTTGTTCAAGAAATTGTAGAACCTAAAGCAGATAGAATCAAGTGTGATAGAGTATACAAAGGAATTCTGTAAGTTGAATATCAGATCTGGACATTCAGAAGATGAAATTGAATAAGTAGCTAGATATGTGAATGGTTTGAGCTCATCTATTCAAGATGAGATCAATTTAATTAAGTTTTTGAGTGTGGAAGAGTCATATCAATGTGCCCTAAAAGTAGAGGAGAAGCTAAATAAAAGACATGAACATAGACATAGAGGAAGAGGTGGAAGATTTCAGAGAGGAATAATATTTACTAGAGGAGGAAGAGGTACCTTTTCAGATAATAATGAGGTAAATAAGAGTGAAAATTCATACCAAAGAGATGATAGAAACTCTTACAAAAGAGGAGGATATGGTGGCTGCATAAATGAAGGGTATAGAGAAGATGGCAGAGGACAAGAGAAAAGAGTATCCACCAAAACTTGTTTTAAATGTGGTGGAGAGGGACATAGAGCCTTTGAATAAAAACAAGGAGAGTCAAGAAAAAATACTGAGAACAATAGGAGAACAACCCTTGTTGAGGAGGATCATGCTAGATCATCTAATCAACCGAAAGAAGGAGAGGTATTGGTGAATAGGAGAGTATTGTGTCAAAGTGAATTGGAGAAAGAACCGTTGCAGAGAAAGAATTTGTTCAAGAACAAATGTAAAGTAGCTGATAAATGTTGCAAAGTGATCATTGATAGTGGAAGTTCAAAGAACCTAGCTTATGAAGAAATGGTAACCAAATTGAAGTTGGAAAGGTTGAAACACCCTAAACCCTATCAGATAGCATGGATTCATTATGAGCATAAAATACTGGTAAGTGAACAATGTTTGGTAAAATTGAAGATAGGAAACTACCATGACAAAGTTTTGTGTGATATTATGCCCACGGATATATGCCATATCTTGTTGAGAAGGCCTTGGTAGTATGATCGAAAATATATTCATGATGGAAAGAAGAAATTATACACCATTGTTGCTAATGGGATGAAGCGGACTTTGTTATCCTTGGAAGATGTTCCTAAGGCTGATATTTGCACGAATACTAGAATCTATTTGGTTGATGGAATAAGATTATAGATGGACTGAGACATGAGAACTTGTGCTATGCATTGGTACCTAAGAAAGTTGAAGACTTGAAGCATGTATAAGGACAACTAGAAGAGATAAGAGAGTTGTTGATAGAATATGAGGCTATCATTTCAGATAATGTACCTGATGGATTACAACCTATAAGGAGTATAAGTCATTGCATGGATCTAATTCCTGGAGTTATTTTTCCTAACAAATCAGCGCACCGGATGCCACTGACAGAGAATAAAGAATTGAACAGACAAGTGCAAGATTTTTTGAGGAAATATTTCATCAGAGAAATCTTAAGTCCTTGCGCAGTACCTGTTGTGCTTGCACCTAAGAAAGATGGAGAATGGAGAATGTGTACTGACTCTATAGCCATAAACAAGATCACGCTGAAGTATAGATTTCATTTGCCCTAGATGGATGACATTGTTGATTGTTTGAGTGGAGCTAAGTAATTTATAAAGATAGACTTGAAGAGTGGATATCATCATATCAGAATCAGAGAAGGAGATGAGTGGAAAATAGAATTCAAGACAAATGAAGGATTGCATGAGTGGTTGGCGATGCCTTTTGGGTTGACAAATGCACCGAGTACTTTCATGAGGTTGATGAATGAGGTATTGCATAAATTCTTGTGTAAATTTGTGATTGTATATTTGGATGACATTTTGATTTTCAGTAAGACTAGAGAGGAACATTTGTGGCACATAAGACAATTTTTGCAGAGGTTGAAAGAAGAACAGTTGTTGATAAACCTAAAGAAGTGTAGTTTCATGGAGGAATTCGTATATCTAGGATTTGTGATATCAATGGATAGATTAAAGATGGATCCTGAAAAGGTGAGAGATTTGTTGAATGGCCTACACCTGAAATCATTGGAGAGGTAAGATCAATTCATGGATTAGCTAGTTTCTATCAGAAGTTCATTAGGAATTTTAGTTCTATTTGTAACCCCATTATAGAGATGATGAGAGGAGATAGGAAGGATTCTAGATGGACATTTGGACCAGACATGATATTGAATTTTTGAAGAAGAAGGTGACTGAGCAACCTCTGTTGGCTTTCCCAGATTTTGATAAGGCATTTCAAGTAAACTGTGATGCAAGTAGAAATGCAATTGGAGTAGTGTTAATTCAAGAAGGAAGACCAGTAGCTTATTTCAATGAGAATTTGAATGATGCAAGGAGAAGGTATTTAGTATATGATCAAGATTTCTATGCTATAGTTTAAGACTTGAAAGAGTGGAGACAATACTTATTATCTGAGGAGTTTATGTTGTATATGGATCATCAAGATTTACAGTATTTGAATAGTCAAGGTAAGTTGAATCAGAAACACATGAGGTGGGTAGAGTTCTTATAGAGTTACACTTTTGTCTTGAAACATAGGAGTGGAAAGTCAAATAAAGTTGTTGAAACTTTGAGTAGGAGAAGAAATTTACTTGCACAAATGAGAGTGGAGGTATTAGGCTTTAATGAAATGAGGAACTTGTATAAGGAAGACATGGATTTTGCAGAACCTTGGAGAGCATGTAGAGAACCAATCCTGGAGGATAGAATTAAATGGTTGGATTATTTCATCCAAGAGGATATGTTTTTTAGACAAAACCAGTTGTGTATACCCCCAAATTTCAATGAGGGATAACTTGGTAAAAGAGAAACATAGTGGAGGATTGGTAGGACATTTTGGAATTGACAAGAGAGTAGCATTGGTGAATGTGAACTAGTTTTGGCCACAAATTCATAAGGATGTAAGGAGATTTGTGCAGAGTTGTCAAGTTTGTCAAGTTGCAAAAGGAATTAGTCACAATATTGGATTGTATAAGCCACTAACAGTACCAGAAGGACCTTGGGAGGATGCCAGTATGGATTTCATACTTGGTTTTCCTAAGACATAGAGAGGTAATGATTCAGTATTTGTGTTAGTGGAATTTTTTTCTAAGATGGCACATTTCATACCTTATAAGAAGATAAAGAATGCAGTAAATGTAGCAGATTTTTTATTCATAGAGGTGGTCAGATTTCATGGATTACTTAGGAGTATTCTTTCAAATAGAGATGTGAAGTTTTTTGGCTATTTTTGGAGGACACTTTGGAAGAAATTGAAAACAGATTTGAAGTTTGGTTCTATTTTTCACCTGCAAACAGATGGACAAATAGAGGTAGTGAACCAAAGTTTGGAAAATTTGCTAAGATTTTTGGTTGGAGAGAAGACCAGAATTTGTGATCTAGTCATAGCACAAGCAAATTTTTCCTACAATAATTCAATGAATAGGAGTACTAGAAAGACCCCTTTTGAGATTGTTACAAGAGTTCATCCCATAGGTATATCAGAGCTAAGAGACATTAGTAAGGAAGATAAGAAGATTTTAGAAGAAAAATAATTTGTAGAACATATGAAGATAGTGCATACTCAAGTGAAGCATCATTTGGAGAACATCAACCAAAAGTATAAGGAGAAAGAAGATGAAAAGAGGAGACATAAGGAGTTCAGAGTTGGAGATGAAGTGATGGTGTTCTTGAGGAAAGAAATATTTATAGTTGGAACATACAGTAAATTGAAGATGAGGAAGTTTAGACCCTATAGGATATTGAAGAAATTTGACTTAGTGAATGCATATAAAGTGGAGTTACCGGATGACATGAGTATATCACCTATATTCAACATTGTAGACCTACATCAGTACCATGAAGTATAATTTAGTGAGGATAGTAAGATGAAGCTGTAAAAACAACTTCCTAAACAGCCATCAGATGAGATAGACAGAGTTTTGGATGTCAAAGATGGGATAAAGACTCATAGAAGACAGTACAAAGAATATCTTGTGAACTAGAAAGGTAGACCAGTGGAGGATTCTTCTTGGATTTCTCAGGATGAGGTAGACCATAATGGTTTTCCATTGGCCCCAAAAAAGTGAGAGGCTCAATTTTCATTAACCTAGATGTCTGATGCAGGAGCATCCTTGGTTCTTGGCAATCTTGCATCAACCAAAAATACTTTCATTCAGTTTTGGTTCTTGTTTTTGTTCTTGTTCTAGTTTGAGTTTAAAGATTTGGTGTTTCTGTATATTTTCTTGCTTGATCTTGTGTACTTAGTATTTCATTATGGACATGTTCAATCTTAGTTTTCCAAGTTTTCGGCTCATTGAATCTTTTTCTGGCAACTTACCACTTTCAACGAACATGACAGTTTTGAGACTAGCCTCGGAATAACTTCAAAACCTAATGGCTACTTGGATCAATCGTGAACCTTTCCTGTGATCCTCATGGCATGTTTAGATCTATTTCATGGAGTTTCACTGACCTTACACTTAGGTCCACACTTCATCATACACATCTACCATGGATGAATTTCAGATTTGAGGTCGACCTGTTCTTGCAAATGTTACACATTTCTTCTTAGAGATTCTAGCGATCTTTGGCCAACGTGGATGTTTCTAGACTCACAGATATGATATAAAGCTAGTTTTGAATCATTAGAAGAGGGGGAGATAGATTATTATTAAGGACATGTTTTATATTAGATCCGATTTGTAGAATTTTTCTTGCATGTATGAGCACTATATTTTGAGCATGTTGTAATCAGGCATTTATGCCAAATCTGTAAGCCCAGATGTGGTCAACTATATGTAATCAATATTTCAGATAATGAGAATGTTTTCACCTAAGTTTGCCTCCATAAATTGTGTTTCTTATGTTGTGTTACTTTTGTTGCTTGGTTCAAACTATTCTCTTTGAGGACCCTCCTTATCGTGACTGCTCCAACCAGAATGATAGTCCTAAATTTTTTTCGTAGATGTTGAGTTTATTAAAGTATTGGCACAATATTATCACCTAGCTTCTAGGACTATAAGAATTCTAGATGGTTCACCTTAGTGGTGTTGAATAAATAAGAAATTATATAGGTTTTATGTTAAACAAGAAATTTATCACTAAGATTGACTTGGACAGAAGTGAGGAGGATTATAGGAGATTGAGAAAAACCTACAGGAGTTATTAACTTCCTTTACACATGAAAAATTGTGTAAACAATGGGAGCATACCTATCTCCCCCTCCTAAAATGAGTTATTTTCCATAGAAGACTTATTTTTCTTTGTGCCAAGTGCTTGGAATAGATGCTCAAGAGAGGATGCCAACCTATCTCATTATGATGGCAATGAGGATACAAAATTCTAAATTCAACATTGAGTATGACTTTTATGCTAAAATTCATAAAGGGATACATGAGGGATTTTGAAAGTAAGAGAGAACTTAGCTCCCATCAATTTCAAGAAATACTATTTGTTGTGTCGTTTAATTTTGTACCAAAAAAGAAACAGATGGACTAAAAGAATGTGTTTGGGAATGACTGATGATGAAGGGAATAAGTTTCCTATACAAAAATTGTGTTATATATGGGATAAATTAGATGTAATAGTAGTGATTATGTAATATTTCATGATGATTTCATAGTAAAGGTCATGGCCAATCTTGGTCATATTTCACCAAGATTTCCTGATAAAATCATGCAATTATTAAGACCTTTAGCATTGAAGCTAGAGCAGGTCACACTCACAATTTTTGTGACTGGTTCTTCTTAACAGACTAAATAGTAATAAGGGTCTATGGGTGTCTTCAAGCCCCACATGTTTTACCTAAATTTTTTTCTATTCAAATTGTATTTTTAGAATTTATGTGGAAAATTTTATGGATGGAGTTGGATGTTATGAAAAGACAAAAAAAGGGGACATTCCTCCCTGACCTAACTCAATGTGAGAAGCTATCCATAGGGTCTGACACTCTTGAAGAACTATACAAATATTTTAAGATATGGTATTCATTGAATTCAAGAGGAGAAAGGGTCTTTGATATTAAAGGGAATATTAATTTTGTAAAGAAAACACTTCTCACTAAAGTTGGGATTACCCATGTAATGGATTACAAAGAAGATGTAATAAGAAATCGCTTTACACCTGTTGAAATTTTTCAGAGGCAGAGGAAGTGGGAAATCATAAAGAGGGTTGAGGAGGAGAAGAAGAACATGGAAATTGGATTCCAAGGATTATATGTTGAATAAAAGGACCTTATCAAAAGGATGAAAGTAATAATTGACAACTTTGAAAGATTATATGTTGAAATAGAAAAGAAACCTGAGGTTTAGTCTTCTAAATGCTCCAAGATGCCCATAAAACATAGTGGTATTGTAATCATAGAGCCCCTACCAAATATTTCCAAAATACAATCAAAACAATCCCTTGAGCAACCAAGTCCTAAAAGGAATAAGATGTTAGAGTAAAGGTTTTAACTTAATTGTGTTGATTAAGTTACCTTTATTCCCTTCTTAAGATTTCATGTTAGTTTGCATAAAGTGACATTTAATAATTAATATAATTATTAAATGTTCTCCTATTAGAGTTTCTTTAGGGTTTGCATGATCTCCTTTTATAAGGATTGATCCCATTGTATATTTCATCTCAATTCCATTTTTTTCTGATAAGATAATTTATCCATTTCTCTGAGCATCAAACCCATGTTTGTTTTCTCCATCCATTCTCTTCCTTGTGATAGGTATCCATTTGCATGTAGGTGATCTTGAAGTCTGAAGTTGGATTTCTCAACTTTTACATGGTATCAGAGCTTTCCTATTACATGCTTGTTCTTGTTTGAAGAACTTGGAGCTATTTGGAGCTACAAGGTTGGATCAGGCATTCACAGTTTTTGGGTTTGTATTTTTTGGTCCAAGGATTCACCTGCAATTTCAAAGCTTTTTGAGTCCAAACAGACCTCTCCATTGTGTCCGCAGTGGTCCAAAACCCCTAAATAGACTATTCATTCGTCCATTTTGGACAAAGTTGATTTGAGGGGCAAAAATTTTTTACCTGTATGACCGTCCGTGTGCTTGGTAAAAAAAAAAAATTCTCTGCATTTGTTTCGTAAGAATTTTTTTTCAAAAAAAAATTATTTTGCAAATGTATTTTTGATTTTTCTTTTAAACAAAATCAGAAAAAAAAAACAAGAGAAAAAAATGCAGTTTAAGGGCTTGTCGACCCTGGTACTAGAGTACTCGCAGGTACCTGCGTACATAGGCCTGCGAGCCCTCAGTACGTCGACTAGCGTACTGTCAGTCGCTGCCAGCTTTAATGCCAACTGATGGTCTAACAGTACCACCGACGGCACTACACTGGCCACTAGCCATTTTTAATTTTTTTTTTGTTCTTTTTTATGTAAAAAAAACAAAAATTGCTTCTATATTTTTTTTATGATTTTTTTAAAATAAAAAATTCAATCCTTGTTTTTTTAATATAAAAAACAATTTTTTATTAAATAAGCCCAATTGTGCTTTTGTGGTGACGGTCATTTGGCCATCAAATTTAAGCCCATATTTTTGCTACGACAGTCGTATGATCGTCAAATTTAATGCAACACTGACTTTTTTCCCCTTTGGAGCTATTTTCTTCCAAAGGCCGTAACTTGGGCATACGATATCTTTTTCTGGCAAACAAGATATTTTCAGAAAGTTGGTTCTGTTAACTTTCTAGTGGTGTGGGTTTCATCGCTTTTTTTTTCTATTGGTACATTCTATAGCCAGTTGAAGTCAAAGGAGTTGATTTTAGTGCCGAGCTCATAACTTTTGATTTGTTTCTCCATTTTTCACGATCTTAATGGCGTTGGAACTGTATTTCAGAGCTCTTTAGTTCCATTCATGAAATTTTTCCAGATTTCACTCCAAGTATATTTTATTCATTTTTTTGTATTTTCACACTCTAGTGAATTACCTGGACATATTCATTCTTGGGAACTTTTCATTTGCATGGGATGCTTCGTTTTTGGCTATTCTTCATGTGTTTCCAGTATTTTGTCCTTTGTGGGAATTTTGAGCATCATTTGTAAGAAATCTTTTATGTAAATGCACTGAGATAAAGTGCCACACTATTGTACATGTATTTTTGGGGATTTTGCACATAAGGTTGTGCCATATTTTGTACTCACACTGTATTATAAAGTGTCATGGGGGGTTGTGTAGTGCCTTTGTTTTTCCATCACATCTTTGTCCGGTGAGTGTCCCTTCATAATGACAGTGGATCCATATGATTCCAACCTCATGCATGTGTGCTTTGTTTTTGCACACCACTTTTTCAGTTGCAGGTGCTTTCTTATGCACTTTCAGATGTTGTATCTTCTTCTTCATGCACTATAGGGTGTTACACAACATTTCAGTGGATATGTCAGGCTCTCCCAGTTCAGTATTATGGGGGGGTATTATACTATTTGTACTAATTATTCCTTGGTTTCACCTTGGAAGGAATCTTCCATTCTCAGTTGATCAGTGTTTCAGACTATTGGTACTTGTTTAATTTGTATCTTCGTTCCAAGTGTTTTCCTTTGTTTGCCATCTGATTCGAGTAGTGTCATTTTAGGCACTCATGCATATTGTTGTCTTCTTGATCCTAATCATCCTCTCCTCAGCGAAGGTTCTTCAGCACCATAGCAGTCATATTTCGATAGTTGTTTGTAGTTTCTTCTACTTCAATGGTGTTCTTCTTGGCTTTCTGCATCTCTTTTTGGAGAAGAGTTTCTCCCATGAGGTTTTCTCTATTTCTCCACTTTACAGAGAATTGGTTGTATTTGGGTACCTGATCTGGCCTTATTGCCAAGACCCATGTTTTCCTTGTTGCATTGTAGTTACCTTTGCTTTCTTGCATTTGTTTGTAGTTGCACTATTGCTCATCTTAAGGGGGGATGTTAGAGTAAAGTTTTTAACTTAATTGTGTTTATTAAGTTACCTTTATTCCCCTCTTAAGATTTCATGTTAGTTTGCATAAAGTGACATTTAATAATTATATTAATTATTAAATGTTTTCCTATTAGGGCTTCTTTTAGGGTTTCTTTAGGGTTTGCATGGTCTCCTTTTATAAGGATTGATCCCATTATATATTTCATCTCAATTCCCTTTTGTTCTGATAAGATAATTTCTCCATTTTTTAGAGCATCAAACCCTTGTTTTTTTTCTCCAACCATTCTCTTCCTTGTGACAGGTATCCATTTGCATGTAGGTGATCTTGGAGTTTGAAGTTGGATTTCTCAACTTCTACAGAAGACACATGGAGTGGCCCCCTTAGTGGAAAATGAAATAATTGAAGGACTAGGGGATACTGAAGAGGTAGCTGATGCAATTTTGAATTTTAAAGATGATGAAGTTGATCAACCACCACCTAAGCTTGCAACTGATGCTCACAAACTAGAAGAGAGAGTGGATGTACATGGGAATAATTATCAAGAAGTTCATGATGATGAAAGGGTGATTGCTTCCCTTATATGGGCATTGAGGAGTCACAACATGACCATATTGTTGCCTAGACTCTTGAAGAACTCGGGATTATAGAAATTACTGATAGCCCCCAAGAAGTAAGAAAATTGGTCTTAGAAAACAATATACTAATTATTCTTGGGATGGATTTTAAAAAGATATTTTTACTAGATCAAATAAGAAACCAAGAAGATCCCATATTGATTTTTGAATTCAATTCAGATGAGGGAATGAGTGGCAGAGGTTACAATCCAAGACTTGAAACCCTAGCCTTTTTGACAAATCAAAAAATAACATAAAAACCAAGATTGCTTGATGTTGTAAAAGAATTGAGAGGGACTTCTATGGTAGAGACACTTTAAGACACATCAAAATTGGAGGTAGCTACTATGACAATGCACTTAGCAATGTTTACTAGGGATGTGGTTAAAGCTACGGAGCTTAGATTGGAAGAATATGAGAAAGCACAAACTGATCTGAATGATGAAGTGAATAGGTTATTAATAGAAAATGTGAAATTGAAACAATAGTTTAAGGGAGCAGGTCCTTCCCAAAGCATAGAATTAATAGTATACCAGCCCCTACCTTCCAAATTGATATAGGTGCAATCAATGTTGAACAAGTTAATGTGTTGAAACAAGAAATTGAGAGGTTGAAAAAGAGTAATGAAGAAGAAAAGGAAAGAGAAAAGAGGGAAACCCTTAGGGTATTGGAACCATTCTTGGAGCATAGGGTTAAACTAATTGTGGAAAAAATGGAAAATGTATATGAATGTTGTGTCTCCTTATCACAAGAAGTTGATCAGATAAAGGCCCATGTACCTATATTGGACCCCTTATTCAAGAAATGGCAACCTATACATCACACCTTACTGACTCTGTGTAGAATTTTACAAAGGAGTGTTGAGCCCCCCATAAATTTAAAGCCTATTGAGAAAATGGTATGAATTTTTCACAGATGAATGTTAATACATGTATGAAAAAGACCTAAAGATCAAGACAAGAATGGATTAATTTCACATGCTAAAGTTGTGGTCCGTGCCTAAGATACTAAGGGATGATGATCAACTAAATGGATCCAAGGATTGGATATATGAGTTTAGCAAAATTGTTCCCAAGTGCCTCACTAATATATAGAAGGATGGTGACAGAAATATTCACCACCTCAATTTAACCTTGGATGGAATAATTGCACTAGATTTTGGGTACTCAAAATTTATCATGGATACCAAAGGATTATTGGACAACAGATGGAAGAGTCAATTTTCCAATAGAAAAAAAAGCTAGGAGTACAAATGGCCTTGTGATTACATGGTGTACCAATGGGAGCAGACATCTCTAGCTCCCTCAGAAGAATAGGCCTTGTAGTGAAGTACCAAGCCTTGCAGATACTATCATGGATAGAGGACCTTGTTAGATCTGAATGATCACAGTCACCTTATGATGAGTAACAGACTTTCATATCTTGTAAGTGTTGTGGACATCAACATCTGATAAATTCTCTTCACTTCTCATTTCCATTGCTTTTATAGTTTTATGTAATCCTATATAAAAAATGATAATTAAGACTTTTTTATTTATTTTAAAAGTGGGTAACTGACAAGACACTTTTTGACATGTCAGTCAGGACAAGATTTTGAAATGTATTGTAAAATATTTTTGAAGATCAATAGAATGAAGTTATAATTGGTGGTGAATTATGGTTTCAATTGTTTGTTAAAGTGAATTAATGAATGCTATCTTGTTGTCTCTAGTTTGATCTTTACTTGTATTTAAATCAATATATCAAGGGTATATTTGGTTTATCAAAATACTTTTTTTTCCAACAATTCATTTTTGTATGACATTTTGGTGTCAAATCTTTGGTAATTATGGTTAGTTTCATTACATTCAAATTTTGAATTCTGGGAAATTATACATAGTAAATAGATTGATGGCTATTTGGATAGTCAAATTAGCTCTCTTAGAAATTAACTAAAATATCTTGTCTTGAAATATCTAGAAGGATTATTTTAATTAAAGAGGTTTTTTTGGTTATTTTTCGAACAATGATTTTATAGTTTAGCTATCTTGCTATTTTTATTAAGATACAAGTCATGATCAAAGTCAAGCACATACCAAGAAGATGGTACTCTACTTCAAAAACTCAACCTCACTTAGTTTAGTTTACTTACATGGGGATATTAAGGAAGTTTCTAAACAATTAATATATATCATTTGTTGTTTGTGAAGGAGAATCCTATGAGATCCAATATGGTAGTGGGTCAATATTTGGTTTCTTTTTTGCTAATACTGAACAAGTTTAGGGTGTTGCAGTAACCAAGACATTATACTTTAGAACACCAAAGTTTATAGTTATGGCTGCTGATATAGATCCTCCTGCCATTCTTGATCCTTTGATTTCATTGGCCAAAGATAAGGTATTGACTTCTTCTCTCTCCTTGTACCATTTTGAATTTTTATATTATTGAAACCTTTTAAGATGCCAGATGGGCATTGCAACATTTTTAGTTAAATCCATATGCCATGCAATACCTAAATGATTCCTTAATTTGTGAGAGGCTTTCCTTCATTCGCCTTTGATATGTTTCAACTGTTCACTGGCAATCTTTACATCATGTAGATGTTGCAAAGGTGGATTGAAGGGATCGAAACCAATAAAATGAACATAGTTTGATTCTTATTGTATAGGGAAGTAATCAAATGGGTAAAATGGTTGGATTCAAACTAATGAAATGATGTTTTACATAGTACAAAACCCTTTTAAATATATTGTAAAATCTTTTTGAAGATCAGTAGAATGAAGTTATAATTGGTGGTTGAATTATGGTTTCAATTGTTTGTTGAAGTGAATTAATGAATGTTATCTTGTTGTCTCTAGTTTGATCTTTCCTAATTATTTCAATCAATATATCAAGGGTATATCTAGTTTATAAAAGCACTTTTTTCTGTCAAAAAATTCATTTTGTACTACATTTTGGTGTCAAATATTTGGTAATTATTGTTAGTTTCATCACATTCAAATTCTAAATTCTAGGAAATTATATATAGTAAATAGATTGATGGCTATTTGGATAGTGAAATTATCTCTCTTAAAAATTAACTAAAATATCTAGAAGGATTATTTTAATTAAAGAGGATTTTGTGGTTATTTTTCTAACAATTATTTTACAGTGTAGCTAGGTTGCTATTTTCATTAAGATACAGGTCATGATCAAAGTCAAGCACATACCAAGAAGATGGTACTCTACTTCAAACCCTCAACCTCACTTAGTTTAGTCTACTTACATGGGTATATTAAGGAAGTTGCTAAACAATTAATATATATCATTTGTTGTTTGTGAAGGAGGATCTTGTGAGATCCAATATGGCAATGGGTCAATATACGGTTTCTTTTTTGCTAATATTGAACGAGTTTAGGGTGCTACAACAACCAAGAAATTATACTATAGAACATAAGAGTTCATAGTTATGTTAGCTGATATAGATTCTCCTACTATTCTCGATCCTTTGATTCCATTGGCTAAAGACAAGGTATTATTTTTCTCTCCTTGTACCATTTTGAATTTCAATATTATTGCAACCTTTTAAGATGTCAGGTGGGAATTGCAACATTTTAAGGTTAATTCCATGTGCCATGCAATACCTGAATCATTCCTTAACTTGTGAGAGGCTTTCCTTCATTCGCCTTTGATATGTTTCAACCGTTCACTGACAATCTTTACATCATGTCGATGTTACAAATGTGGATTGAAGAGATCGAAACCAATAAAATGAACACAATTTGATTCTTATTGTATAGGGTAGTAATCACATGGGTAAAATGGTGGGATTGAAACTAATTAAATGATGTTGACATAGTACAAAACCTTTTTAACTGCAAAGTTCTCCCATGATCAAATCCTTTGACTTGCTACCCTTTTTTCTAATTTCGATGAATTGTAAGAGAATAAACCTAATTAACTTACACAGGAACATCAAATTGTTGGACTTATACTGATGATTAGTTTTGAACCATTTGGTGATGCTTCTATGTGTTTGTTCAAGTAGTTATTTTCTTGCAATTTTAATGGATGCCTTAAGTTTTGTTATTAATCATTAGTTTTAAAATTACTATTGCAGAAAGTACCTTATGTGTTTATTCCTTCAAAATTTCAATTAGGTAGTGCTTGTAAAGTGAATGGGGAAGATGATGTCACAGTTGGGAAACTTGCTGTGAAATAACAAGTTAGTAAGTTTTGGATGTTAAGGCTTCCTAATTGGATATCAAAGATCTTTTCTCATCAACTTAATTTGGAGTTTATGTATAAATGGATTCTTTAATGGTGCAAGTCTATACTAGGACAACACATGAACCAGGGTTTACTTTTTTGCTGTCCAAGTCTGATTGCATTCTTGGGCTTGGTTTTCAGGAAATTTCTATTGATAATTTCGTTCCAGTCTAGTTAGTGTTTATAGCCTTCATTCTATAATATGTCAACTTCATTCTATAATTTGAGTGTATCACCTTTCGTAAATTTTGAACAAGGTTCTAAAATCAAGGGTTCAATATACATATTTCAGGCCTATGTTGAACACTTTGTTTAAGGAATTTGTTGACAAGGATATAATTTTTTAATTGATTTATCTTTTTGTTGTGTTTGGACTTTATTTTGTAAACTTGCAATATGCAATGCACTTTTATTCTCTCCGAATTGAGACTAATATTAATTTTGTTGGTTATATTGAGGCACAACTTCATTCATGGTAGAAAAAGCAAAACCCTATTGCTCATATCAGATGGCATGTTGCATATGAGGGAGGAAATATTCTAGTTGGGTTATTGTTGACTATATTGAAGGAGAGAGATTCATATATGGGACACGATAAACATTATCCTTGGATTCTACACATTACAACTTGCTCTAGGAAGATTTCCCATGTTATAGAAGCTTTAAGAAATGAAAGGGCCATGTGCACACATTGAAGGGATTCAAGCATGCATTTCCATCATTGCAAAAGTCTTTTGGAGAAGTTTCTTTCTTGCAGTAATTTCTCTATAATATTGTAACTCAGATTTCACTCTTATGACTGAAAATAAAAATTATAATACTATATTTGTAAGCTATAACTAGAACACCTTTCTTTTATTAATAAATTCCACTGATTTTTCCTTCTCAATGACTATCCTAATGTGTGAAATTGATGATTGGTTTGAATTTATATGTTTTATACTTAAATCCTCAAATATCAATCAACTAAAATGACTAAATATACTACTAATTGACATCAATTAATATTTAAATTGACTAAATATACTACCAATTGACAAAAATCAATGAATAGTGAATAAATATGACTAGATATATGATCAGTGAAATAAGTGAATAAAAATGAGTAAATAAGTGACCAGTTAACAACAATCAATGACTAAATATATTAGTGAATAAAAAAATGACTAAATAAGTGACTAGACTTCAACAATCAATGACTAAATCAACAACTAAATAAGTGACTAGTTAAATATGTCAATGAGTAAAAAATAAATAAATAAGTGACCAAATTATGACAATCAATGACTAAATATATCAGTGGAAAAAAGTGACGAAATAAGTGACCAGATCGTAAGAATGAATGACTAAATCAACAAATAAATATACTACCAAATCGATCAATAAAAACAACCAATAAATGACTAAAATTGGTTTAGACATTAATTTGGTCATGTTATATATGACTAACAATAAATTACTAGTGCTCACATGACCATTTGTAGTCATTTATAAGCATTTTTTAGTAGTTTTTTCAGTAGTTTATTGTTTTTTCTATACTAGTGAAACATTGACATAATTGTGGACTTGATAATAGGCTATGCAATGTCCCTCATAGATAGATTCTTAGGATACAACCAAATTAGAATATCTCTTGAAGATAACACAAGATGGCCTTCACATGTCCATGGGGAACATACTGTTGGAATTTCATTCCTTTAAAACTCAAAAAATATGGGGCCACATACCAACATGCTATGCCAATAATTTTTCATGACCTTTTGCATACTCTTATGGAAGACTACCTGGATGACTTGCTAGAAAAATCATTGACATGAGGATGCCATCTATGAGTGTTAGACAAAATTTTCAAAAGAGTGGAAGAGTACAAGGTATGACAAAATCCTAAGAAATGTGTATTTAGAGTGGTGTTGAGAAAGATCATAGACTATATTGTTTCCAAACGAGGGATTGAAGTCAATCCGGCTAAATTCAAAGCTATAATAGACATGCCTTCACCTACCAACATAAGTCAACTACAAACATTGCAAGGAAGACTTCAATCCATCAGAAGATTCATTGCACAAATGGCTAACAAAATTCATCCATTCCAACACTTGTTAAGGAAAGGTTTACCATTCATGTGGATAAAAAGTGTCAAGAATATTTTCAATAGATTAAGGATTACCTACTAACACCACTAGTTCTAATGCCACCTTTCAATGGAAGACATCTAATCCTCTACATTTTTGCAACTACATCAGCACTGGGGGCATTACTTGTAAAAAATAATGATGAAGGCTATGAAATAGAAATATATTATATCATCCATACCTTGGTGAGTTATGAACTCAATTAGAGTCCTATAAAACATTCTTGTCTTGTAGTAGTTTTTTCTACTCAATGGTTTAGGCACTAAATGTTAAATCATCAAAAAAAAATAGTTTCCGAGATAGATCCATTGAAATATCTACTTAGTAAAGTAGGCTTGACAAGATGACTAGCTAAATGGATTATGATACTTAGTGAGTATACCATTTATCATGTTGAGATAAAGGCCATAAAGGGACAATTCATTATCGACCAACTAATAGATGCACCTTCCAAAGCCAATCATCCATTTGTCTCCAATTTTCTAGACGAGTCTTTATTCACATTGGACACTCCAACAACATGGAAGTTGTATTTCAACAAGTCTCACACAAATCAAGGTTCAAGAGCGGGTATATTATTCATCACACCACAAGGTAATACCATACCTAAATCATTCAAATTTGTCTTTTCATGTACCAACAATGTAGAAGAGTATGAGGCTCTTCTCATAGGACTTCGTATGGAAATCAAATGGAAAATCAAGAGCATTCAAGTGTACAGTGACTCTTAATTGGTAATCTGACAAGTTAATGATGATTATGACACTAAGGATGAAAAGGTTACTCCATATAAATTAATGGTTGATAGTTTTAGATAATAATTTGACAAAATCACCTTTTATCAAATCCTTCACATTTAGAACAAGGTAGCATATGCTATGGAAATAATCAGTTCTCTCTTGGATATCCTAGACAATGTGCCACAATATGAAGTTTTGGTCTAACAATTGTTGATCCCTGCCTTCAACATCCCTGAGTCTGAGATGGTCTTAAAACATGTTCATCCCAACTCCCCATGGTATAAAGACATCTATGACTACCTACATGACCACATCATTTCCCCTGACCTATCCACCAACCAATGCAAAAAATCCATCCACAAAGCCTCTAAATATGCCATCATCGATGACACCATTTATCAATGAAGCCTTGACAATACCCTCTTACAATGTCTCAATACTGAAAAAGAACAAATGACCTTACATGAATTACATGAAGGTATATGTGAATCCCATTCTAGTGGTCTAACCCTAGCCAAGAAAATCATGAGAGAAGGATACCACTTTATCAAGAAATTATGATAGTGTTAGATTCATTGAGACTTCAAATATGCACCAACTTAGGAGTTATATTTGATAGCAACATCATGGAATTTTTCCCAATGGGTACTCAACCTCATAAGTAAGATCTATCCTACTTCTTCTAATGGCCACAAATTCATCATCACAACGACTGAATACTTTACCAAATGGATTAAAGACATTCCCATGACATGTGTCACTAATAAAAAAATCTCAAAATTATCCTCAATTATATCATTTTCCTATATGGTGTCCATCAATCTATCATCACTAACAATAGTCATCTATTCAAGAACCAAGATGTCCGCTAGCTTTGTAAAAAATTCCATATCCAAGATCACTTCTCCATGCCATACTACCCATAAGGAAATAGCCAAGCTAAGGCATATAACAAAACCATTATCCAAATCCTTAAATAAACCATCAATTTTGTTGGTCATGACTAGTATATTCAACTTAACCCCACCTTATGGGCCTACTAAACCACTATTCACACTCCCACCAGAGCCACTCTGTATTCACTAGTCTTTGGTTCCAAAGCCAAATACCTATCAAGGTTGAGTTGCCTTTCCTAAGGGTATCCATGCAAGGTAATATTGACAATGAAGAATACCATGTATCTAGGCTACATTATTTGGAACTATTAGATGAACGAAGATAAAAGGCATTGGTCCATCTACAAGCTTATTAGAATCATCTTTGTCATAGCTACAACAAGAAATTTTTGACTCAACATTTTGAAATTGGTGACCTGGTTTTAATATAAAATTCCATGAATCAATCAAAGCAAGAGAAGGTAGAAAAGTTTGAGTTGAATTGGTTGGGTCCCTACATCGTCATGCTAGTTTATGGATCAGGAGAATATTAGCTTTCAACTCTTGAGGGTGAACCATTGTCAGATCTTATCAACATTTTTCACTTATACAAATTCTACACTGCTTCAGAGAGTCATGCCACAACCTAAAAATACAAAAAAAATAAAAATAAAAAAAAAATTTGTTACCTTGATGAAAACCTAGCAAACAAGCATCTCAGTGAGACCAAAAAAATAAAAAAATCAAGAAAATAGTAAAGAGAAATATTTTGTCCAATAGTGAAAACCACTTTGATGGAACCTTGAATAAGTACCATGGTGAAAACCTAGAAAACAAGCACCATGTGTAATTGATCTTCACTCCTTTGTCTACCATCATTCTATCTAGCTTTCCCCTTCACTCATAATAAATCCATACTTCACCCTTTTCCTTGTCATCCATATTAATGCTTGGTTTTCCTTTCCATAACTTGGAAAGATTGGAATTATGCATCTTTTTTCCTTTCATATCTACCTATCATAATGCCTATCCCATTCCCTTCCTAATAAATTAGTCTCATACCCGCCTAGGGTCACGTCCTCAACCTATGTTTTCATTAGATCCTACACTTGTTGTTGGGGGTCACTATATCAAAAAGAAAAAAAACTCAAATATTCTCAAAAAGACAAAAGAATAAAAAATCCAAAAATCCAAAAAAATCAAAACTTTCAAAAATCCAAAAATTCATAATATGTCAAAATCCAAAAACTTCCAAATAACCTTCAAAAATACCAAAACATAGAGTTAAAGTGAGTCATGTCAGTCATAAGTCTAGTCGAACTACACAACCTCTACATATATAACATAAGAAAGGCCATCAATCGATGAGACCCCAAGGTACCAAGTCAACCCTTTAGTTTTTGTTGAATAAGGTCAATCGAAGGTCATTCAATAGTCAGTAAAACAAATTCAATTCATGTTGAACTACGAGGTCTCTATGCATTGTTATGTAGGCAAGGCAATTAGTTGATGATCCCCTAAGGCCCTAGGTTAGTCCTTTAGGTTTTGTTGAGTTGTTCAAATAAATTAGACATTGTCATCAAACAAAAACACTCATTAAAACCTTAAAAATTCTTGAATCAATAGACAAACTATCCAATAGGTATTCAAGTCAAATCAGCCGATTTTCAAACCATTCAAATACTAAATCAATATCCAGACAATAAACCATGTCATTTGTCTCATACAGGATGTTTCCTTCCTACAAACCAGACATTATCATAAATCAAAAAAATTCATTCACCTTATACAAGTGGCTACATGATCAAAACCAAACTCTACATCTTATATGACATGTTCCTCTCTTGAAACTAGGCTTTGTAAAAGATCAACCCATCAACCGCCTAGTCAATCAAACATCGGAAAACAATTATTAGCAAACACTCTGAATGGTTGTTGACTTTGTTCGTCTATTTTGTCTTATCTTTTCAATTTGTAATTTGGGGTCATGTTACTAGATACCTTGAGGATGTCCCACAAAGGATGTAGAGGAGAAATAATGTATCATGACTCATCTTTTCTTTGATTGTTGTCTGCAGATTTTCCTAGCAAAACTACTGGGGCAACTTTTCCCTTACTATGAGTTAGGACATTCCTTGTCTATGATTGTTTATTTTTCACAAATGAATGGATTTATACACCTTGGTCTACATCATACCATGGTGTTTATTTTCTATTTATCATATTTTAATACCCAATGATGATTAAATGAAAAACCTTTCATACCAAAATATTAATCTTTCATTGTCTCCACTAATGCCATGCTAACATCCATGTCCTCCATGCTAAAATTTCTTCTATCTACATCTTGATGGCATCCTGTGACACACAAAAATATCCTACATACATAATCATGATAGAAGAAACTTATAGACATCATCATAATAGGAACCATCATGCATCCATGTTTTCATCTATATCGCATTAGAAAATACAAAAGCATAAATAGCATATATGCATTTCATATAGACATCCAACATCATAATAATCTCATGACATTTTGCATCCATACATCATTAACATTGCATACATATTATCTCATAAATGAAAACATAATCATTACATAAATATATATCCACATCATCTCATAGTCATAACCCATTATCATATATCATATACATTGCATTTGCATCATATAAACATGGCATAACATCACATTAATAATCCACACTAAGAATCACATCGAATATCCATTGGAATTACATATCATAACAATATCATATCATATTATTTTGCATCCATAATCCATTAAGAATACATCATAAGGCATACATAGGATATTCATAATCATCACATCATAAAATTAAAATTGCATCCATCTAGAATCTAGGAACCATATATAAGCATCAAACATACATTAGTCATCTATCATGAATCAACATATAGCATCATCACATAAAAGTAAAAAAGGGTCATACACATCACAAAAACATAATCATCCATCACATGACATCCTAAAACATAAGAATGTATATCATATAACATGCCAGAAAAATCATGTATCATATATATCACTCAAAAAAGTGTCATAGTAAAATGTCAAGATGTATCCCAAAAATAGAGCTCGTAGGCTCGATGGTCAAAATTATAAGTGTCCATACCCATGTCAAACTGAGCCCTAGCCCGAGTTACCCTGATATCATGTAGGTTACTATCATGGTGATGGCTATAGGCGCTCCTTTATGTCCTCTCTTAAAGGAGACACTAATGACCTGTGTTGTGATGATGGTCACCCATACGGTGATAGTCTAGGCCTTGAAACACCTCCATTGCTATGTGACCCACCCATATGGTGATAGTCTAGGCCTTGAAACACCTCCATTGCTATGTGACCTTCTACGCCATGAGTGGGACCTACTCTGACTCTGCGTCTTTGTGTAATATGGTTCTCTCTCAATTAATGGAACCTATTGCTCATATAAGTCCCTATAATATATGGCCTCCTAACCAACCTCAAATAACTACTAAGAAAATGTATTTGGTATCTTAGCTATCACCTAATCGAGACATGCTTGTAGATCAGTTATCCTTTAATCCACCATGGCATCTCCTCCTCTGATTGACACCTCCTCTAGCCCCTCCCCCACCTCCACACCCATCATGATCCTCTCTCGAAGGACTCAATCTACCTCAGAGATCTCCTCCTCCTCCTACTTCTCCTCCTCTTCCTCCCATCTCTCCTACTCTCATCCTCCTCCATCACCAAATCATGCTACCCCACATCTAGAAGTGGCATATCATCCTATCTCTCCTCGTCCTCAACCATCTCCTCCTTAGCTTCCTTGATCGGTGATAATAGTCTCACCACCCACTATCTCTTGGCCCTCCTCTATTGAGCTCTACCTCCTCTATCTCCTCCCCATCTATACTTGCCATCGTCTCCTCTCCCTTCATACCCTCATCCCCCATTTACTCTCCATCCCTAACCTCCTCTTTGATCTTGTGGGCTCCTTCCTTGACACTCTATTGATGCTAGCTGATATCGATTTGTATAGGGATCAGGCTTGTGGGTGGTCCACAATGCATAGTACTTAGATGTGGTACCTGCATCTATCACACCACCCCTACATCCCCATTGCACTAGCTATAGTGCATCTATCCCATGCTTTTCCATTTCCACTAGTATCATCTGGCCCCATGAATGTACCTCACAAAATTATTCCACAATATTTGTTGTCCTCAAGGCACATCCTATGCCTCTCTAAACTGCCTCTTGACCTACCCGATCTTAAAAATATTACTCTATGATGTGATGTGATTGGATAGTTTGTCCAATTAGGAACCTGGCCTATATGCACCATGGTAAGTGTTGATCCTCCTTCAACCACTACTGGTAATCTCTATACAACCTCCATACAAAGCTGACAAGTACATTAATTACATGTCTCTAGTAACCTGTGTCTCCCACATGGGTCTAAGTCACAACCCCTCCATACAAATATGCATATTGCATCCCATCACCTAGTTTCCTAACCAGAGGTGGATAGAACATGATGATGTGCTCCCATGCCCACACCATCAGTAGTGTCACATCGTAGCTCATCGACTAAATGTTGTGCAATTTAAAATATAGCATGGCTAGTAAATAGGGCCCCCATGTATAGACTATCCCATGCCTCATCATCCCCACCAACATATCACCCCATCTAATAGGTAATCCATGGCCTCTTCAATATGGTATAATGACCCCAACAATCAGATTACATTGAATGCAATCCCATATCTCACACCACTCATCTAGAAACTCCCATCTAATCTCATATCCCTCCATGCCAAGATACATGACATCATCATACACATAATGCTCCTCAAGTGCTTGATATCCCCACATTGGATCGTACCTCACTCTCTCTCTGTGAATCGGTAACCTAAGAATCCTATAGACATCCTCTAGAGTGATAGTTGCCTCTCCTATTGGGAAGTGGAAAAAACATGTCTCTGAGTTCTACCTCTCTCTGAGTGTAGTCATAAATCCCCTATTCTCCCTAATAATGGGAATTTATATCACATGATATAAACCAAGATGCATCAACTGATCCTTCTCAACATTAGATAACGGATCCCGAAGTCAAAATATGGATGATTGTATCTCTTGTTTATAGATTGGGGCAAGTACAACTTGTGGTCACAAGAAATAGTCATTGTGTCAATCTAAAATCATAGTCAAACCTATTGTACTCACATTGCACAATAAATTTCATCCTAAACTAGGGAAAATTTTTAACCAAGCAATTGCATCATTTTTCTTAACACATGCGTCACACATAGAAAATGCATCACTTTTTCTGCATATGTATCACACAATTTCACTTGTGTTGCACACCCTAGCAAATAAATCACCAAGGTCACTTGTGGTCAACCCCCAATCAATTGCATCTCACTTTTGCACATGCATCATTTCACTTAGCACATATGGATCATTTTGTCAAATGTATCATTCCTAGCCATGGCTGTGGTGTAGGAAGAAAATGCAGTGCACGTAATAGTTGTGTTGCAATGAATTCATTCGACAACCTACCCTACACTTACAGTGCACTATGACAGTTACGAAAAACCACCCTTACTTTTGTCACACATGATAGCAGTTCTAGTGAATGGTGTTCACCACATTTACCTGCTACATTTTTAAGCCCTAAATCTATGCAAAAACAAAAAAAAAAATCACAAAGTGGGTTTGATGTACTCACTAGGTCCTGCACACCCTCTAGCTATTTAAAGGTGTGAATTCAAAATCCATGGTGCTTAGTGTGAGGAATAGGCGACATCTCGGTAGCAGGTCACTCTAGATCTCTCCAAATCTCCAAAGTCAAAATGTGCAAATGAGTAAATTTCCCACTAAATGTTTTATTTATAGCCCCTCAATTTGAGGGTTTCCATTAGGGTTTTTATTGGATGCACTCGATGGTAGGTTTTAAACATTAATTTGCCTACCCCGAAGGTCACAAAAGTCAAATATTTTTTCACCAACGAATTCTTGGCTATCAATTTAGCTTATCAAACCAAATTTCAATTTTTTGGAAAATTTGAAAAAAAAAATTTGAGGGGCATAGGTCCATCTTGTTTGCATCGGGCATATTTTGACTAGATTTCTTTGACATAACGTGATAAACTACATTGTATCAAAGAGGGGCAAAATTTAGACACTAAAAATTGTCTTAGGCCTGCGAAAACTATTTTATCCCCTTTCACCCTCAAATAATTAAATAATTTTGATTGTTTGATTATTGTCTAATGTCATAATTCCTCTATTAATCAAATAATGTTAATTATTTAATAAATTATTTTGTTTATTTTTATTTCCTCTTTTGATTAATTAAATAAATTTTATTTATTTAATTATAATGTCATTTCCTATTTAAATAATTTAATTATTTAATAAATTATTTTGTTTATTTTTATTTCCTCTTTTGATTAATTAAATAAATTTTATTTATTTAATTATCTACTAATTTGTCATTTTTTTCCCACTTTTAAATTAAATTATTATTTAATTTAAAATTCAACTTCTCACATGTCTTCTATAATTAAATTATGTTTTCATTATTTAATTATTCATTTCCCTCCCAAATTAAATAATTTTATATTTATTTAAATCTCTCCTACAACCTCTTTTTTTGTGCCAAACTCATTATCCGTATCAATCTTATCTCTTGACATCTCATTTAATTTTAACCCTTCATTGGATTATTTATAATTCAATCTTACTCATTCATCCTTATCTTTTCCCTAATTTATCCCTAACCCTATTTCATACTACAACTTTCATTTTTGGCAATTGATTGACATATCTTATTGACATTAAATCTCAACCCTTCATTCACATTTGTCTTTCTATAAAAGATACCTGTCATTGTCATTTCAGTCCTACCTAGACTATTACTATCAAAGGAGACAACTACAAATCTTCAATATTTTTCTCATTTTCATTAGGCTATCATTGCATGCTCAAAATCTGAAGGTAATCAAGCATATTAAGCAAAATGGAGAAGGACAATGGAGGTCAAGAAACCATGGCATAGGTAGTATTTAATTTATGTTTATGTTTCTATGTTTTTGTTTCTATGTTGGATTGTAATTCATTTTTGGTTTAGAGATTTATGGTTATAGTTTTGATGTTCTATTACTTTAACCTGAATTTTACGCTATGTTAAAAAATCAACTACACTAAAGTAGTTAAGAAAACATAAGTACAAAATTAAAATTTAGAATATTTAGAAATTTTCCAAAAGGGATATTGTAGACGCCATAGAGGTCAAGAAAGTAGATACTAATGATGCCTCTAACATTCAAGATCAACGATAATCTGCAACACCTAACATGGAGTTTCATTTTGTAAAACTCAAAATTAAGCCAGTTTCAAAAATAAGAAGCTACCACGGTGATAAGAATGCTTAAGAAAAAATTGTTGGTTCAGAAGAAAAATATGATGAAGAGTTGAATATATGCCCCCTCCTATTTCTTCCCCTAGCTATGTGGGGTGAAAATATGAAGGATACAAGGAATATTTTTCATTGCAAGAAATGGGAAAAAATTACCTATATACGTGTTGGGTGGGCCAATGGAAGGGTCATTTTCACTATTCATGGTGAGGAATTTATTGATTTTTGTGAGAGAGAAGTCAAAAAAACTCCTCGCAAATGCGATTATGTAGAACCTAGGATTGATCAACTTTTTCTAGTAGTGGTGAGGGGTGATGAGCTAGATGAGGTACAAAACATTTCCACCTAACTTGTCCTTTTATCCATTTTTTAGCTTTTCATTTTCCTCGAGTAGCATAGACATCCAGCTAGAAAAAAGGCATCCAATTGGTGAATTGTCATCCTGAAAATGCATTTTCATCATTTGGCCACACTAGAATCCATTCTATCCACTTTAGTCTCAAATGTTGAGATAAGAATTTTATGATGTAGAGTTAGAAGTTTTTGCATGATGTAGAATGACCTGATGTGAAAATTGATGTTTTTACAAGAGTGGCCAAAGATTTGTGAGCATGTCGATGGAGCAATATTGTCATTTTTGTTGGGGTGCAATAATGAGATACAACCTGATAAATAAGACTTGTTGCAACAAGTTGATCTCTGGTGGGTTTACACCATGTAAGAGATCCGATATCATAATCCTATGTTGATGCCACTCAAGGAGCATTGGAATGCAAACACCTCAAGTTTCCATTTGGGCCAATAGGTGAGATGAAATTCACACTAGAGGACATATATCACATATCAATCTCACCCATCTGAGGAGAGCATGTAGCCTATAGGGAGGGAAAGATGACACGAGATGCCAAGCTATGTGGCAATACTGCCTTGGGTGAGTCATCTTAGAGGACACATCTGGGCATATATACATGCACTATCTAGAGCAAGGGTAGGTGGTGATTCCACTCGTATGGTGAGTTATGATTATGATAGTAGCCCTACACATCACAATGGATGGATGGGGCTTGCACCCTCACAAGGGCCTCGTCCATTACATATGCACCATGGAGGAGAGGGTCACAATTTTTTCTTGGGGTCAAAGTATGTTAGTGCACCTCTACCATGACCCTAGGTGTTATGTACATTATGAGTATCATAGACTCAACATTTGGATGCTACTATAGGTGTAGGTGTTTGAGCATATTCATTGTACCAAGTAGTTGATTTTTCCCTCGACCTAGCACATGGTACACCCATGGCACATGCATACCACCTAGTGTGTAATTAGTGGTACGATGATATAGCATTTTAGTGATTGAAAATGGATTCTTTGAGGGAATACAACATCAGATGGTTTCCTATAGGTGGATGGGGGTTTGGTCAACTGACAATAGGAAACTATATAGGATTCAGTGTGATTGACTCCTTGCAGGGCAGGTCTAGACTATACCCTTGATAGCTTCGATGTACATTTGGTAGCATAGGAGTGTGAACTGAGTAGGGGATATACCTCATTTGATGATCATAGACATTATGTTTAGCGATGACAATTCAAATGAAAATTATCAACCCCTAGTCCTTTTGATCGATAGTGTTAGTGTTATCCATGGTTTTGGAGCATGGTGGGTGACGACAAGCCTGACTCTAATTTTTGAATAGAAATCCTAGCAGGAGAGGATGGTGTGCAGGGGACAAGAGGTGAAGATCTTAGTGGCATTGGTAGTGAGGAGGGAGAGGTAGAGGGGGGAAAATATCCATGAGGCAACAAAAATGGGTGTCATCACCCCCACTAGTAATCCTCATATCATTGGATCCACCTATGAGCCAAGCAGTTACATCACCTTCACCAACAATAGTAGGGCCGAGTGTGGTGCCCCCTAATCCCAATTGGTAGGTTGGGGACCTAGGTACAACTGTGATATATGTAATTTCATTTCAGTTTTCTCATATATATATATATTTATGTCATATGGTATTGATAGTGTCCACTTTCTCTATAGTTGCAATGGACACACAAGACTAGATTTCCTTCATCGAACGATGAATATCAAAGGTGGCCCCATCCGTATAGATCTTGTGGATTGTCCTTGATGCGTACAAGTGTCATAACCCAATTTTATTGCATATTTATTATAATATGGTAAATTGAATTATTGAAGAAATTAATTAAATATTAAATGGAGATTTTGGAATTTTTGAAAAATGAATGAAAGAAGTTGACTGATGTTGACATTGTGAAATTTTAGAAACTATTTTATATGTTACCAAGAATTGAACATTACTGA
Source organism: Sequoiadendron giganteum (assembly GCA_007115665.2). Taxonomy (NCBI): domain Eukaryota; kingdom Viridiplantae; phylum Streptophyta; class Pinopsida; order Cupressales; family Cupressaceae; genus Sequoiadendron; species Sequoiadendron giganteum. The sequence goes on along the minus strand of CM021101.1, from coordinate 251,990,745 downwards.
TCAATTTGCAAGTGCAAGTGTGTGTAGTTGTAGGGTGACAGGTTGAAGGATGAGAACATAGTTGAAGTAAGATTGTTTAGCCGGATCGAATGGTAAGACAATTGGAATCTGGGTGTACACACCATAAATGGCATGATAATTTTTATTTGAATTGATTTTCATATATAAGAGAATGAAATTTCATGACTCAAAATATCTTTTCTATTGAATCAATTACTTGTAGATTAAAAAAAATTGCCTACTAAACTCTGTGTTTTGAAGAAAATAAAAGTGAGCATTGAAAAAAAAATTCTTTTTTTTTAAAGTGTAGATATATATATAGACGCTTGAAATGAAAATTCAAGTTCTTTACTTTAATTAATAGTGTATGGAACTTATAATCCATTCCAAACAAACAACTTATATATGAATGCATATATAAATATATATACATATATGTAAATAAATATGATTACATACATACATATATAAATATATATATACACATTATTCAAATACAAGGTAAATGTGAATAAAATAATTTAAATGCATATAGATATATAAATATATGTAGATATATTATATATTATATATACATGCATATACATACATACGTATATATATTCAAATTCAATTTTAATTCAAAGTTGATAACTGAAATATTCTAAATTAGACTATTCAGAACGAAGAAGAAATCATAAGGAAAATCCACTAAGGAAATGGACTGCCACCATCTTAGTGACAATAATCAAATCTAAAGGTGGCCAGCAGCATGGCAGTAATGCCATCACGAAGAAAACATGTAAAGACAGTGTATTGTTTCCATATTTTGAAGGAATAATTGTGTGAAAAAAGTAGAGTAGAGAGGAACAATTTGGGGATTCAAAAGGAAAAATTAGAGGACATACTCAAATAGGGGAAAATCTAAGGAAAATGCCACCAAAATCTCGATTTGGAGGTAAATCTATCACCTCTATTTTAATAGACTTAGCTTTAATTCTATTATTGAATCGAGCAAGAAATCATATTTATTTTCACCGAATGTTTTCATAGTACAATATAATGAGTAGTCATTTTCTATGATATGTATTGGCCTTGGATTGAATATATTAAGTTTTTCAACTCACTATGTGGTAGTAACATGGCCTATGACAAAATAGTTTGGAGAGCATAATGTATTTTAAGCCTTCGTGGCTATGAGCAAGGTTAGGACAAGGCTCAGAAGACTTGTGGGGCTCAACAATCATATATATTATACATGAAAATGTTAAGCCTTGAGAAGGCTTATGGAAATTTTTCTATATAACTATGCCATTTGTAAATATTTTTCTTTGTATGGGATCGAATATGATCCTATGGGAGGGCATGAACCCCTGTTCTTTTGTATTTCTTTTATTTTCATCAATGCTTGTTATTGAATGGGTCGATAATAGAAAAGGGGCATATTTGAATGTCTTTATAGAATTGTATATGGATGTATGATGATATCTTGTGTGAGACAAATTCATTTGATAGGAGCAATGGTATGAATTTAAGCTTGAGACACACCAAGCCTTGCTTGGGTTGATGTAGAAGATCAATGGGTTGATTTCTTTAATGTAAAAATGGTACAGACATAAGTCTACATGTTGTATAATTTTTTCATGCATCGGATAAACCACTAAGACATCATGGTTGATTTCAAATATATCTCTGATGCTAAGAAATAAGATACCAGACCATTGAGATTGGTCGATCTAGAGCAACCATAGTTTTTTTTTTTGTAGCCTAAAAGGAAATAGTATTGTTTGAATCTAAAGCTTTTGTGTCTTCTTTAACTAAAATACTTTCTCAAGTATTTCACCGACAAACATGTCAAACATAGTTTCTTTATAATATTAAAGTTTCTCATCAAATTTCTAGTCATGAAAGTGTTCAAGAATCTCAATAATAGACATTCCATCCTTATGTATGAAATTGGGCTATTTGATTGGTTTATTTTTTAGTTCATAGTGGAAAACCCATTCTATTTTAAATGGTGAACATTTTCTCGTAAAGTGATCCTTTAGCATGTAAATAGCATGAGATCAAAAAACATAGTAAATTACATTATTTTCCTTTAAGACTATCTGTTTATTTTGAAACAGTACTATGTTGATGTAAATGGTGATTATTCTTTTGCAAACGACACTATTTTTTTCAAAATTTATCTTTGTAGCTAAAAACAACCTTGCTCAATAACTTGTTCAGTCGAAAACAACTTGTTTATAAATTTTTAGAAGGAAACAATATTTGTTCTATTTAGATGATGAATGTACATATGTAAACAACTTGATTTATAGCTGCTTTGTAAGAAATGGTACTTGTTCTATTTAAACAATGAATGTAAATATGTAAAAAACTTGATTTATAATTGTTTAGTAATAAATAGTACTTATTTTGTTTAAACAATGAATTTTCTTATGTAGACAACAATGTTAGAATATCTTAGCTGTAAGTATGAAATGACAATATATGTGAAACTGTTAGAACATACTTGTTCTGATTCCTTATTTTTGACAAGGAAACTTCAGTGGAATACTATTTTAAGATTATAATCTAAATTATTATAATTATTTTAGAATTTATGCACAAATTTTAAACATAAGTAGGAAAATATATGTGTATGCACATAGATTTCATCTATGTACATACACATACTTGTGGCATACCTTCTTTTGTTTCTAGTATATTAATTAAAAAGGAAAATGCTTAAGGTGATAGTTAGAAAATAATCATAAGAATGATATGACTGATTGTTAAATTACTCTATGAATCATAAATATGATTTTTGTATAGAGTATAAAATAGTATTCTATTTATTCTTTCGAAGAAATTTTTGAAAAAATGTTTTTAAATACTTGAATGGAATAGTGATACCTTAGTTGACTAGAGCACCTTAGGGGGGGTAATGTTGCTAGAGGGTAGATAGATGTTATGAGATGTATAGTAGAATGTTACCTTCTAAGATGGGTTCCGAAATGGAGTTCAAAGATTATAGGTTTTCTTTATCAAAATCTTTTCTTTTTTTTGTTGCAACACTTTCATTATGCTTGGCCAAGCAATATAGTTCATCAAGTATGCATGAACTTTTTGAATTCAGTCTCTACCATTCCTAGCATAGATCTTACACTTTATTTTCTAACTTGTAGATAGAAATTGCATGTTGATGTATGGGCACACAATAGATTCCACCTTGCAGATTGTTTTCTTGCTAAACTTTGCATGTAGGGTCAGGAATTATTCAAGTTGGAAGAATACTAAGGAAGCGTAAGGTTCATGGTTGGGTGGTAAATAACTTTAACCATGTTCTCATCCACTAGTGGAAGCGAGCATCAAATAAGAAGCTTAGTTGTTCACAAGACTATTAAAGTATATGATGCAACTTGATATAATACATTCATGTACTTGATGGAAAATGTACAATGTAATGAATTTGAGGCCTTAGAAGCCAATTCAAACATGATATTGTAATTTGACTTTTAAAGTGAATATATGAATCTTTGACTCATTTCGAATGGACATATGTATCTATGATTGACTTTAGCCACTATTTATGTCTTTTTAATTCAGAGTATATTCATGTGTCATTTACAATAATATTAAGTAATAATTTCAAAGGGGTTATTACATTTGGTATCACAGCTTAGGGTTCAACTCTACGCCCTTTGAGTCTACCATGTAATTGACTAGGGTAGTTGACCCTTGACCCAAAATCTAGATGTCCTAAGAATTGACCAAACCTAAATTGAATGCAAGAATTGGAAGGTTAAAGGAAGGACTAAGGAAGAGGAAAAACATTAGAACCTCATGTAAGGATGGCATAATGGAAGAAAATTCAAAGACAAAGGTTCAATTAGAAATTCATGATGATGAAACTCTTGCTTAGGGTCTTACATGACTCATGCTAGAGAGAGACTTGAAGATTGAGGAGAAGAGAACACCTAAGATCAAAAATCTTTCCACAATCCAAGACTGGACTCTAGGGTGTGGACACAATGCACCCTTGTTGACTAAAGAAGAAAAGGGAGAGACTGTGTGCTCAACCATCCTCTTCTGTAAAGTTTGATGTAAACTGGGATGAGGACCCCAAGGAATGTCCTCTTTTTGATGCTAAGAAATTAGAATGAGGTAACAAGAAGCCTATTTTAAATAAGGGTCTATTGACTCACCTTAAATATAAATAAAATCAGATAATATTTTTTTGGTGTATTAAATGAAGGACAGTAAAATGTGTGTATTATGCATGAATGTGTATGTCTTCTAGAATGAGGGATGTATGAATATGAAAAATTTATGTGATGTAGCATAAGAAAATTTATTTGTAGAAATTAGTTTTGAGATGCAATAAACTCGAATGTGTTAAAGGATAAGTGTGAGACACCATGGTGACCAATAGGAAAGACGAGGGTGGTAGTGGTTCTGATAATGGACCAAACAAGAGATTGGGTCAAACTATAGAGCTTCTGAATTGGAAAGAGTCTCACATGGATCGTGTAGAGTAAGAAGTCTGAGTGACACATGAGGACTGGGACCGCAAGAAGTCAAAAGGAAATAAAGGATATGGTGGTCTAGGGGGAGGCCCAATAGGATGAATTAAGGAAGAGCTTTAGATAGACCTCAAAAGAGTAGCACCAACCAAGTTTGATAGTAAGGATATCAGAGCTAGAGTTGAGGCTTGGATTATAGAGATGGAAAAATACTTTGGGCTTTGTAACCTTTCTAAACAGACCAAGGCAGAATGGGCTACATATCAGCTCTCAGGTGAAGCAACAACTTGGTGGGAGAATGAGAAGTTAGAATGAAATATTTAGCTTGTTGAGATCAATTGAGAACTCTTCCTCCAAGATTTCATGAAGATTTGGTTACTACAACTTTTATTTGACAAGAAATTGATGGAGTTTTAGAACTTAACCCAGGGAAATATGATTGTGATTCAGTACTAGGAAAATTTCACCAACCTGTTGAAATATGTGCCCTAGTATCAGGGAGATGAATGGCTCCTTATCTATAAATTTATAATGGGACTTAGAACTCACATAGGAACTAAAGTGGATATGCATAAACCTCAAACCATGAATGAAGTCTTCCAAAAAGCCACCAAACATGAACAAAATCTGAAAGAACAAGAAAGTAAACAAAGGAAAGGGTAAGGATGACCATAATTAGAAAGACTTTAGAGAGGACAAGCCAGGAGGTCACAAAGGGCCTCGAGATGGATGTTATACTTGTGGAGGTAATCATTATTCCTTGAATTTTCCTTAGCGATCTAAGTCACAAAAGGAATGAAGCTACTAGTAGATTCAATATCACCAGATCCACGTTGTAATGGATAATAGACATGTAGAGTATCAGGCTTCACCAATTCATCTAATGGGTAAGCTCTATGGCCAATGTATTTCTATCTTAATTGATATTGGAGCTACTGAAATTTTTATAGATCCTAGAATAATATCCAAGATACACATCAGACCTAGATACATAGAAAATTCATGGGTAGTCCAGTATGGTAACTAAGTAGAGTGGAGGGTAGATACTGTCTTTTTTGCAGTGAATTAGAGCTTCCAACCTTTCAAACTTAGATCAACTTGTATGTGGCACCCTTAGGCTCATATTATGTAATTTTTCTAATAAATTGGTTAACTAAGTATAAGTCTTTAGTGAACTATGAGGAAAAGGTGGTCAACAGTTTGGATGATTATGGAAATCTAGTTGAGGTTTGTGGAATGAAGAAACCCTTAGAGATTAGAATTTTTTTTGCAATGAAACTCAAGAAGGCTCATCAAAAGGGGTGCACAATTTATGCAGTGCATGTTAGTAATCCTGATAGTAAGGAGCTATATTTAGATTCATATCCTATTCTCAAGGAGTTCCAAGATGTATTCCCTAATGAAATTATAGATTTTCCTCCAAAGTGGGAATTTGATTTTTCTATTGACCTAGTTCTAGGAGCTAAGCCTCAATCCAAGTAACCTTATCATATGACCACCAAAAAAAATTGAGTTGAAGGCCCAATTAAAGGAATTGTTGGATAAGAGACTGATAAGACCCAGTGTGTCTCCTTGGGGAGCACTAATTATTTTTGTGAAAAGTAAGGATAGAACTTTACATCTATGGATAGATTATCAGATCTTGAACAAGGTGACCATCAAGAACCAGTATCCACTCTCGAGGATTGATGAATTATTTGACCAAATTAAGGGAGCGATGGTTTTCTCCAAAATTGATCTCAGGTCATGGTACCATTAATTAAGAATTAAGGAAGAATATATTCTAAATACTACATTCAAAACTCAATATGGAAATTATGAGTTCACAGTGGTACCTTTTGGTTTGAATAATGTACCAACAACCTTTATGAACCTATGAATAGTGTATTCAAAGACTCCTTAGATGATTTTACTCTTATCTTCATTGACAAAATTCTAGTTTACTCTAAGACTGTCGAAGAGAATGATAGACATTTGAGGATAGTTTTTCAGTGACCAAGAGAAAGGAAACTCTTTTGGAAGCTATCCAAGTGTTCATTTTATTAGGATAGAGTACACTACTTGGGCCATATTATTTCAGTTGAAGGAGTCTTTGTAGAGCCCAAGAAGATCAAGGTGATCATGGAATGGCTAGTGACTCAAAATTTGTCAACAATTTGTAGCTTCATGGTCCTCACATGATACTATAGGAGGTTTTTGCAATGGTTCTCCCAAATTGTATATCCTATTACCCCACTCCAACGGAAAGGAACACGGTTTGAATGGACCGAGAAATACGAGAAAACATTCTAACTCCTGAAGGAGAGGATCATGACCACATCAGTGTTAACTATCCCTGATCCTAATGGGAGATTCACACTAATCACAAATGCTTCAGGAGATTGATTCGAAGTAGTATTAATACAAGATGAACAAGTGGTAGCATATGAATCAAGGAAGTTTAAGCAACATGAAGTGAAATACATGCCTCGTGATTTAGAATTGGTGGCCATAGTTCATGCATTATAGATGTGGAGGCATTATCTTTTGGGAAAGCCATTTGAACTCAAGATAGACCACTTGGGGTTGAGATACATATTTACTGAACGAAACCTTAATGCATAGAAAAGAAGGTGGTTAGAATTCCTTAGCGAGTATGACTTTGGAATTGAATACAAAAAAGAGAGAAAATAAAAAGTGATTGATGCTCTTAGTAGACAAATACATATGGAATCCATGATCTCAACAAGGTCTAACTTGAGATAGCAGGTGATTCAAAATATGCCAAGCGATGAGCACTATGAGAGAGTGAAGAGAACCCTAGCAGTAAATCCTTCAGATCATCGGTTTGATGGGTATGAGATCAAACCAAATGGAATTTTGAGATATCAAAAAATGATGTATATTCCTAACTCTGGAGAGCTAAGGAAGTTGGTTTTAGAAGAGGTTCAGAATGCACCTTATTTAGGACACCCCAAACTATCCAAGATGATCACAAAGTTGAAGACTATATTTTTGGCCTAAACTCAAGAAGGATGTAGTGGAGTACATAGCTAGATGCTTAGAGTGACAATGAGTCAAGGATGAGAATGAACATCCAACCAGGTTATTGTATCCTCAAGACATACCTAAGTATAAATTGTAAGTGATTAGTATGGATTTTGTATGGGGGTTTCTATTGAGCAAGAATAAGCATGATGTTATCTTGGTTGTGATTGATAAGTTGACTAAGGTTGCACACTTTATTCTGGGAAACCTTAAGGATGGATTGTTGACCCTAGCCAAGAAACTTGTCTAGGAGATCTTTCACTTACATGGAGTGCCAGCGACTATCATTTCTTATAGGGACATGCAGATGGCCTCAATGTTTTGGATGACCTTGAATGCTGCATTGGGGACCAAACTAAATTTCAGCTTGACTTGTCATCCTCAAACTGATATGAAGATAGAGAGGGTGAATTAGGTAGTCAAAGACCTCCTTCAAATGTATTATATGGACCAACAATATAAGTGGGAAGAATATTTTCCTTTGGTAGATTTTTCTTACAACAACTCCTATTATACATCCTTAAGCATGACACCATTTGAATCCTCGTATGGGTGGAAGTTTCATACCCCCATCAGTTGGGATAAATTGGAGGATATAATCATAGTAGGACCTGAAATTATTAAGGAAATGGAAGAAAAACTGAGGGTCATTAATAGTATATTAAAAGTAGAAGAAAAATGACATAAGAGTTACACCGACAAGAATCAAACTCTTAGATAGTTTGCAATAGGGGACAAATTTTTCTTGAGTTAAACCTCATAAAATCTCTATTGCTTTTGGAAAGTCTTCCAAGTTTGCCCCAATATATGTGGGACCATTTGAAGTCTTGGAAGTGATTAATCGAGTTGTTTATAGACTAGCTCTACCACTTGCTCTAGCTTGAATTCATAATGTGTTTCATATTTCCTTGCTTAAGTCATATCATCTTGATGTGATGCATGTGCTTGATTAGCAATTCTTGTAGTTAGATGATCCAGGAGTGGTGCTAGTGGAGCCCATTAGAATCCTAGATAGATGTGATCTTAAGTTGTGGAGTAGAGATATTGCTCAATTTAAGGTCTAATGGGACCAATACTTAGAGGATAGTGCTACTTGAGAGGATGTGGAAGAAATATAATGATACTTTCCATGTTTGATTTTTTTTGGATTAAGATACTATGATATTTCATGCTCTCAAATTTTGATGTGATGTTGAAATAGACATATATATATATATATATGATGTGATGTTGAAATAGAAATATATATGTGTATATATATTTTTGATCTGATGTTGAAATAGACATATGTATTTCTGATGTGATGTTGAAATAGATATATATTTTTTTTGATGTGATGTTGAAATATACATACATATTTTTGATGTGATGTTAAAATAGATATGTATATATTTTTGATGTGATGTTGAAATAGACATATATTCTGATGTGATGTTGAAATAGAAATATATATTTTTGATGTGATGTTGAAATAGACATATATTCTGATGTTATGTTGAAATAGACATATATATTTTTGATGAGATGAAAAAAAACATGTGTGTTCAAATTTAATATGATGTCATTTTATTATGACTTACTAGACATCGAGATGATGTCTCTTCCAAGAGGGGAAGGATGTCATAACCCAATTTTATTGCGTATTTATTATAATATGGTAAATTGAATTATTAAAGAAATTCCATTAAATATAAAATGGAGATTTTGGAATTTTTGAAAAATGAGTGAAAAAAGTTGACTCATGTTGACTTTGCGAACTTTTTGAAATTATTTTATATGTTAGCAAGAATTGAATGTTACTGATCATTTTTCAAGTACAAGTGTGTGTAGTTTCAGGGTGATAGGTTCAAGCACGAGAACACGGTTGAAGTAGGATTGTTTATTTAGATCGAATGGTAAGCTAGTTGGAATTTGGGTGCACACACCGCAAACGGCATGATGATTTACATATATAAGAGAATTAAATTTCCTGACTCAAAATTTCTTTGTTATTGAAATTAATAGCTTGTATATTAAAAAAAAATCCTACTTAAACTCTGTGTTTTGAAGAAAATGAAAGTTAGCATTGTCAAGAAAATTCTTTTTTCTTTAAGTGTAGATATATATATATATATAGATGCTTGAAATTAAAATTCAACTTCCTTACTTTAAGTAATAGTGTATGGAACTTATAAGCCATTCCAAACAACCAACTTATATATGAATTCATATATAAATATACATACATATATATAAATATATGTAAATAAATATGATTACATACATATGTACACACACTTTATTCAAATACAAGGTAAATGTGAATGAAATCATTTAAATGCATATTGATATATAAATATATGTATATAAATATATGTATATATATATATTACATATATATATATACATACATATACATACAAATGTATATATATTCAAATTCAATTTGAATTCAATGTTGATAATCGAAATATTCAAAATTGGATTATTCAAAATGAAGAAGAAATCATAAGTCAAATCCACTAAGGAAATGGACTACCACTGTATTAATGAGAATAATCAAATCCAAAGGTGGCTAGTGGCATGGCAATAATGTTATCTCCCATAAAACATGCAAAGATAGTATATTGTTTGCATCTTTTGAAGGAATAACTACACAAAAAAGTAGAGAAGAGAGGAATAATCTGGGGGACTCAAAAGGAAAAAGAAGAGAACGTACTAAAATAGGGAACCTAGTTCTAAGGAAAATGCCACCAAAAGCTCTATTTAGAGGTAAATTGATCTCCTATATTTGCATATACTTAGCTTTAATGCTATTATTGAATTAAGAAACAAGTAATCTTTCTTTTCACTAAATGTTTTCATAGTACAGTATAATGAGTAGTCATTGTCTATGATATGTATCGACCTTAGGCTGAATCTATTAATTTTTCCAACCCACTATGTGGTAGTCGCATGGCCTATGACCAACTAGTTTGACGAGCATAATGAATTTTAAGCCTTCATGGTTTTGGGCAGGTTTAGGCCGAGGCTTGAAAGCCTTGTGGGGCTTGGCCATCATATATATTATACATGAAAATGTTAAGCCTTGAGAAGGTTTACAAAATTGTTATGTATAACTATGTCATTTGTAAATATTTTTCTTTGTATAGGATCAAATACAATCCTCTGGGAGGGCATGAAACCCTATTTTTTTGTATTTCCTTTATTTTCATCCATGCTTGTTATCGAATTGGTCAATAATAGAAAAGGGGCATATTCGAATATCTTTAGAGCATTGTATATGCATGTATGTTGATATCTTGTTTGAGACAAATTCATTCAATAGGAACAATGGTATGAATTTAAGCTTGATACACACAAAACCTTGCTTGGGTTGATCTAGAAGATCGATGGGCTGCTTTCCTTAATGTAAAAATGGTACAAACATAAGTTTGCATGTTCTATAATTGTTGCATGCGTGGCATAAACTAGTAAGACCTCATGGGTGATTTCAAATATATCTTTGATGCTTAGAAAGAAGATACCCGACCATTGAGATTGTTTGATCTAGAGCAATCGTAGTTTTTTTTTGTTGTAGCCTAAAAGGCAAAAGTATTGTTTGAATATGAAGGTTATGTGCCTTCTTTGACTGAAATATTTTCTCAAGTATTTCATTAATAAACATTTCAAACATAGTTTCTTTATAATATTAAAGTTTCTCATCGAATTTCCCATGATGAAAGTGTTCAATAATTTGAATAATAGACATTCTATCCTTATTTATGAAACTGGGCTATTTGATTGGTTTATTTTTAGTTCATAGTGGAAATCCCATTCTATTTTAAACAGTGGAAATTTTCTTGTAAAGTGATCCTTTAGCATGTAAACTGCATGTGATTAGTAAACAAAGTAAATGCCATTATTTGTCTTTAAGAGTAACAATTAAGTTTGAAATAGTACTATGTTGATGCAAATGGTGATTATTCTTTTGCAAACAACACTTATTTTGTTGAAAAGTTATCTTTGTAGCTAAAAATAGCCTTGCTCAATAAACTATTCAGTCGGAAACAACTTGTTTATAACTGTTTAGTAGGAAACAATACTTTTTTTCTTAAACGATGAATGCACATATGTAAACAACTTGATTTATAAATACTTAGTAAGAAACAATACTTGTTTTGTTTAAACAATGCATGTACATATGCAAACAACTTGATTTATAATTGTTTAGTAAGAAACAATACTTGTTCTATTTAAATAATGAATGTTCTTATGTAGACAACAATGTTAGAATATCTCAGTTCTAAGTATGAAATGATAGTATATATGAAACTATTAGAATGAACATGTTCTAATTCCTTATTTTTTATAAGAAAAATTCAATGGAATACTATTTCAAGATTGCAATCTAAATTTTATAATTATTTCAGAATGTATGCACAAATTTTAAACATAAGTAGGAAAACATATGTGTATGCACATAGACTTTGTATATCTACATACACATACTTTTGACATACCTTCTTTTGTTTCTAGTACATTTATTAAAAGGAAAATTCTTAGGATGATAAGTAGAAAATAATCATAAGAATTATATGAATGATTGTTCAATTACTCTAAGAATCATAAATATGATTTTTTTATAGAGTATAAATTAGTATTTTGTTTCTTATTTCGAAGACATTTGTGAAAGTAAATTTATAAATACTTGAATGGAATAGTGATACCTTAGTTGACTAGAGTGCCTCAGGGGGCTAATGTTGTTAGTTGGTAGATAGCTATTATGAGATGTATCATAGAATGTTACCTTCCAAAATGGGTGCCTAAATGGAGTTCAAAGAGTATAGGTTTTATTTACCAAAACCTATTGTTTGTTGTTGTTGCAACACATTTATTATGGTTGGCAAAGAAATACAGTTTATTATGTATGTATGAACTCTGTGAATTCACTCTCTACCATTCCTAGCATAGATCTTACACTTTCTTTTCTAGCTTGTAGATAGAAATTTCATGTTGATGTATGGGAAAACACCAAATTCCACCTTGCATATTGTTCTCTTGCTAAATGTTCTATGGAATTTCGATCATTCTTCAAGTCAAAATAATATCAAGGAAGCATAAGCTTTGTGGTTGGGCAGTAAAGCAGTTCAACCATGTTCTCATCCACTAGTGGAGGCGAGCATCCAAGAAGAAGCTTAGTTGTTCACAATAATATTAAAGTCTATGATGTAGCTTTATGTAATAAATTTATTTACTTGATGGAAAATGTATAATGTAATGACTTTGAGGCCTTAGAAGCCAAGTCAAATATGATATTGTAATTTGAATTTTAAAGTGAATATATGAATCTTTGAGTCATTTTAAATGGACATGTGTAGCTATGATTGACTTTAGCCACTAGTTATGTCTTTTTAATTTAGAGTATATTTATGTGTCATTTACAATAATATTAATTAAGTAATAATTTTGAAGGGGTTATTACAACAAGCCACCATAACTAGGGCATCATGCTTATTTATTTAAGCTTCTAGCACACCCAAGGTTGATCTACGAGGAGATGCGAGTGGAGGTCATCCAAAGAACCATAGACCTAACTACCATGACTAGGCAGTGGGATCAGTGAGTGATTGGACTCCTCACTGCATTGACCAACCGAGACTAGGTCGTGATATGAGCTAAGAGTATCATAGTGGCATGTGATGCCCTATAGAGCTAGTTCAATGGAATTTTTAGGAAAGTCAGGGTAGCCAAGATTGTTCCTATTGTTCCCCAAATGTAGCAGCTCCAAGTAGAGCTATGGCAGGTCCTTGAGTGGGAGACCTTTCTATAAGAGAAAATCTTATAGCTTCGAGAGTAGGTGGTCAAGCTATGATGTGAGCTGCAAGGAATGCGAGCATGAATTGCATTTGTGTCATGATCACACTCGATCGGTTTGATCCAATACCTTCCTCTACCAACACAAGATCTAGAGGGATAAGGGAGCCATGCACCTAGGATCTAGAGGCAAAATTTCTCATATGCTATATTTTGTAGATTATATCATTTTTATGTATAGAATTATTTTTGCATATACACATATAGATATACAGACACCACATTTTGATATAGTTGTGTGATACATGTACATGACAATTTTGAGATATATATATGGGTATGTGTAGGATCATCATAGAAAAAATAGGCCCTTAAGTGGCGATGAAAATTTAGAAAGTCAGAGTTAGGCAACTAGACATAAAAAATTGAATAAGTTATCTATATTATTTCAAAAATATGTAAGAATAGAATTTGTAGAAAATTGAATGTAGTTTCTAAACTACTAGTTTTTTTTTTTTTTTTAAATCTATTTGGTGAAAAATTGAAATTTCAATGCAGTAGTACTTAAATTTGAGGGAAAAAATAAGAAGTAGGTGTTTGTCTGACCACCCTAACCACAATAAAATGATAATATTTTTTTATAATATTTTAGGTATAAGTAGAGGACTTGTCCCGATGTGATGCATATTTTTTTATAAAAAATTTCCAAGTAAATAATTAATTATGAATTTTTTATTACAACTTTTAAAAAATGTAAAAACTCATATGTCTAACCACCTTAAATTTGTTAAAACTTCATGAAATTCATTTTTTTTTCTTTTAATCCTATAGTATGTTAAGTATAGAATGTGATGCATGTTTCAAATTCAAAAAATGTGATATCATTTGAAAGCTATAAATGTGTTCCAATCATCCTATCAATCAGGACTTTAGTCATAATTCAAATAGAAAACGAATAATAATTCTTTATTAAATTCAAAGTAAAGCATAATTTATATTAGTAGAAAGCTGAGAATCCCCTTTACAAAACCTTTTCATTTCATCAATTTTGGGTGAAAAAAATTCATCAACCACATGGGCCATCATATCACTTGCATATCACCACTTTTTGGCCCATCATGATCCTGCACATACCCATATATATATATGAGAATTTGACTAGAATCATGGTGTTTTGATGTGTAATTTTCTTTCATGTATGGCTATTTGATGGAGTTATGTCTATGGATGTATGTTTAGATTAGATGCTATCATTATTTAATAAACATAGAGATTTAGTTCAAGAAAATACAAAACACATAAAAGAACCTAGTAATAATCTCAAATTCTGACAAAGAATGAAGCAAGACATGGGAGATCTGAATCTGGTAACCTTCAAGTTCACTGTTTCTAAATTTTTCAACCAAAAACAACATAGACAAGAAGTGAACAGTTTTTTCACCCAAAAACTGTTGTGAAAACAACTTTTCTAGAAAAATCCAATTCTCGTGCACAATTTTTCTAAAAAAATATTTTTAATTCAATTTTAAATTAACTCACAATAACCAGACTAAACTAAATATTAACATGCAATGAAATTGACCAAACATTTTAAATTAATTAATTACTCAAGATAACTCTCACTGACTGCAAGTTCTAGCTTTCAGATATTTATGCATAAACTATTGAAAACAAATTCTTTATCATTGTCTATTTTCATTTATTTAAGTTTGCATAATAATCAACAATTACATTTAATTAATATCATATTGTAGTTAGGGAAAATCAGATATAAAACTAAAACAAAAAGATATGAAAACCTAACAAGCACAATAGAGTACAAGCAAGCATGAAAATCAAAATAACAATCAAATGCAAACCAATCTCCAAGCTTGAATTGATTTATCTCCATTGCTCTTCTCCACCTACATGAGAATGCATGATTTTGAAGGTTTGAATGATTTGATATGTTGATTGCTCATTTTCATAGCATAATGATAAGATGAATATGATAGAAGAAAAATAGATAGATAGATAGATAAGAACAAATTTTGGCAGAGTAAGGATGTTGAAAGAGGATTCCTCCAAATGGCCTATGAAAGACTTGATTTATAGGAAAAGGCTGATTTGGTTCAATGGCCAAGATTAAAAGTCAAATTTGTGATATGTATGGCTAGGATTAAAAGTTTATTTTAGTGCCTATGACGCACATTAAGTGGGTTATGACATGAGACTAAAATTAAGATGTGAAGAAATAAGTGAGATTATTTTATTTATTTTGCAAGAAAAGATGCTTATGATGCACAATGAATGGGGGTAAAAATAGGATGTGAGTGAGAATCTCATAATTTAAATAATAAAATTATTTAAATTATTTATGCATGTGAAGAGTTGTAGTCATGTGATACATGTCGCAATGTGACAATAAGTGAGGGATTAATTCAAATATTTATTTTGAATTATTTTGAGACATGTGAAGGGGGAATTAATTAAATAAATGAGATTTATTTAATTAATTGGGAAGGTGATTAAGTGGAATAAATTGGATAAGTGGGATAATATAATGACCTAGGGTAAAATATTACAAGATTTTTTTACAAAGTCATGTATCGACTAGGTAATGTTATGACATGGACAATTTTGGGTGTCTACATGTTGCCCCTCTTTGAGATGATGTTCGAAATGGTGAGATTTATGTCGACTAACATCATTTCAAAGAAGCTAAGGTATGGATAGATGAAAAAAAGATGATGCCCCAACCACTTGAAGAAGTGAGGAGTATGATGAATGACGGAAAGGGATGATAGAAGAATATGATGATGCAGAAGATATGAAGAGATGGGATGATGATATAGGATATGATAATGATGATGCCCCCTCGAGAGGATAGGCGGGTTGCATAAACATGGATATTCTCTCAAAATGAATGAAATGATAAAGGATGGATAAGATGAATGATACAAGATAAGAAGTAGATGAAAAATAAGAATGAAACGCTATGCTGCAATAAAGTGAGCAATCATATGTTTGATATAGCACTAAACGTTATGCACCGAGGTATAAAGGACCAAGGTGATGATGTGTCTCGTGCCCCAGCGTAATACAACCTTGTCTAGATACAATATATGAATATTAGCTAGGAGTGATTTGGATTTGATGCAAATGCAAGATAAAATGATAACACATATAAGCAAGCAAGCATGCACAAATGATACCAAAACAAACAAAGTATTGCCTCAGTCAAGCTGTAAATCGATGATTAATTCATTGATTGATGATGATGATAGTGTTGTCATTGTGGGGAATGATATATCCCTAGATCAACACAAGGATGATTGATTGATTGATGATGAGGATAATGTTGTCATTGCGGGGAATGATATATACCTAGATTAACACAAGGATGATTGATCGATTGATTTATGATGATGATAGTGTTGTCATTGTGGGGAATGATATATTCCTAGATAAACACAAGGATGATTGATTGATTGATTGGGTTTACAACAAGATTAGGATCAAGACGAAAATGTGATTGGATAATTTGACTTGATTGATTAGCTTGGTTGGTATGGATTAATGTTTGACTTGCATTTGGATTATTGCTTGGAATGATTGAAGATGCTTGATTTGAAGATTTGGATGATGATTGTTGAATTAAATTGAGGAATGATTTACTTGGAATGATTTTGATTTATTGGATTGATGGAGAAATGATTTGATTTGATTATAATGATTGGATTGATTAGAACAATGCATTTGATTAGAAGAAGTGATGTGATTGATTAGAAGAATGGATTTGATTAGAAGAAGTGATGTGATTATATAATGAAAAAATTGATTTGAAGAAGTTGAATTGATGTATTGAATTTATTAGAAGAAGTGATTTGGTTTGATTTTATTGCTTGGATTTTTGAAATGTTTTGATTTGTTGGATTTTCTTTTTCAGGACCTTTTTCAATGTTTTTGCATTTTCTTAGGACTTTTTTGAGATGTTTTGAGATGTCAATGGATGGAAATTTGGGTAGCCTTTTTTCTAGATACCAATGACAAGGGAAAACTAAGTCTAGGTGTAAGGAGATAAATGGGATTGATGGATGAAAGGGTGGGTGATAGGATAAGGGACAAAAGACTCATGATATATGGATGGATAAAAAAGGATAGGTCATAGTAAATGAAATGGATGTATGCATCATAAGAGGGCAAGGATGTGATCTCCAAAGACTATGTCGCATAGGAATAACATGCCCCATTCTAGGTACAATACTTAGGATTCTTCATGACAAAGCTTATGACACTAGGATAATGATAGGCTTGTTTGGAAGGATGAGGTATATCAAAAGATATCCAAAGCATGTTTCAAGATTTTGCCCCATATTTTTATCAAGATCAAAAAGAGGAAGAGAGGATGAAATGACTCAATATGATAAGTATATGGGTATGATGGATAAAGATGGTAGGTAGGATGGAAATGATATGATAAGAAATGACATGATAGGATAGATAGTGCAGATGAGACAAAGTGCCCCCAAGTGTAAGTGACATAGAAGATAAACCTACACATGACGCCTGTTTGCCAGGTTTTCATCATGGTACTTATCCAGGGCGCCTTTTTACCAGGTTTTCACCGTTGGATGAAGGGATTTCTCTTTACTCTTTTTTTTTTTTTGACTTTTTTTAATTTTTGGATAAGAGAAGGGGAATATGGATAGGAGGGACTCAAGTTTCTAGTTCCATGAAAGATGATAGTCCCACTAGAGATGGATGTCATCACATGGACCATGTCAAATGTCATTATGCTCATAGATGTTGGTAAGGGATGACATGAAAGGGAGATGGAGTAGGTAGATGATGGATTATGATGTGGATTATGGAGGGATTGGTGGATTATGATATGGATTATGTAGGGAAGATGGATGGGAGGCTTAGCCAAAAGCATGGACCATAGGAATGTGATGGGGGAGATATGTAGGATAATGAGTGAAGGGTGAGGAGATGGAGGTATGTGATTTTTTTGTGAAATAGAAGGGAACCATGACTAATGGTTGCACACACTATGATAAACGTTGAATTTTTTGATGTGGAGGGGGTGTAGGAAGCAATGGAGATGATTGCTTAGGAGATGGGTAATGAATTTCTTTAGGTACCCACATAGACTTAATATTTTTATGACTTTTGTTTTGCTTGTGGGATGGAATATGAGATTTTTGAATACAGTGGGAATGTGAGGTGGAAGTGGATGGTTGGGATTTTTGAGATGTAGATGCCTCGTTTGACTTGTTTTCCTTTTTCTTAGGTACCCAAACCATTTTGATTTTAGACTTTTCTTTTGAAGGTACGGGCTTATATTGCTTTTTGAATAGATTTTTCTTTGATTCTTTGATTTTGTGTCCTAGGGCATGAGGAACCTTCAGATTTTTCGCTTTATAGATAGAGGTCATGATTAGGATTTTTAGAGGATTTATGGATAGGTGGATAAGGGGATTGGATAATGGGGATATTAGTCGTTGGGAGTAGTGGAGGTAGATTCAATGGAGGGATATTAGGAGTTGGAAGCAATGGTGGAAAATTTGATGGTGGAAGATGTATGGTCACATGCTTTTGACATTTTTAAGATGATGGAGGAGGGATGGCAACATATGTTTTAGGCATATGATAGGATTTATGGTGGAAAGAGGACTTAGGATGGGTGGAGGAAGTACCAACATCTTTAGGTTGGTGTCCTTGGGGTTTATAACCAAGGCCATAAGAGCATGGAGGGACATTGACATGGATGGGCTCCAAAACACCTTGTTCATGAAGGCCTAAACCTTTACATTGATAGTTCATGTTCTGAAACATGCGATGGACAATGGGACTAGGTGTGTTTTGGACACTAGACTTGAGTTCATTATTATATGAAGAAGGTGAAGTGGATAAAGGTTGTTGTTCTAAGGAGGAACATTCATAAATAAAGATGGATAGACCAATAGGACATGTCGATGGATTTGAAATGGGGTTGATAGTGGATGTGGAAGGATCATTAGGATCTTGATTATGTTCATTTAGATCCACACTATTGGTTTGATCTTCTATATTTACTTGGGAGGCATGTGTCTCAACATGACAAGTGGATAATGTGAGATCATGGATAGGACTAGGTAGGGGGTCTATAGGAGAAATGGAGGTTTCTTGCTCATAGATAGGTGAAGTGATAGGCTCTTGACCATGGAATGCATAGAGTTGGCTAAGGGGATCGTCATAGTCTTCTTGATCATAGGTAGGATCTAGATCATAGAGGGAAGCTTCATCATGAATAGGACCAAGTATGTTATGAGTGGGATCATTAGAAAAGCGTAGATCTTGATTAGAATGAGAGGTTAATTTTTCCTCATGCTTAGGATAATTCTTTTGACATGGCTCTTGGGTTTGAGTGGGAATGGAAGTGGAAGACTCTAGAAGAGGCTTGGCATGCTCTTTATGATCAACAACATGAGGGCATGATGGTATTTGACTTAGACATATAAGATCAATAGGTTGTGGACCACATGATGGAGTTGGAAGAATAGACATGACATTCAGAGGTTCGTTGGTAAGCTCATTAATGGGTGCTTGACATGGGGATGGTCTATTTTGTGCTAGTAGTATTTGGAGAAAACCGTTAAAGGATTCTTTGGTTGATGGATTAGAGCTTGAGAAGTTGGATGGTGGTGTTGGTGTAGGACTAGTGTGCTTTGAGATAGGAATTTTATTAGATGGGGATGAAGGAATAGTAAATGGAATGGTGTATGATTCTAAACTTAGAGTGGTATTTCTCTTGTCAATAGTATCATTAAGGTGACCTAAGATTTCAACAAAGTTTTCATCATCACTAAGAGAAAAGTTTGACCCACCTTGGAGAATATATGGTTTTGGATTATCTTCATGATTAGGTGAAGGGGCTTCTCGAAGTATGAACTTGGGCTTGTGACTAAGATCATTAAGGATTAGGACCATTTTAGCAAGTGCTTCCTTAGGATTAAGGCGATGATGATGTGGAATGATTAGATTGGATGACTTGGATTGATTAGGATGAAATTGATTTGAATGTGATTAGAAAAAGAATAACTAGGATGATTAGAATGATATGTTTATGTGTTAGTTTTTATAGCTTGATATGACAATTTGTAAACAAATGATTACACATGTACACACATGAATCACACACGCAAGACACATAAGCAAGTTTGAATTTGAAATTATGAATGTGATGATTAAGCACACACTTGAAGAAGACACATCAACAAGTCCTAGAACTAGTCAAGTGGGTATGGCCAATTAGGTCTTAAGCTAGGATGCACGAGGTTGACTAGGGATAATTTGAAAGAAAAATCCTGTCACACAGCTGGGAGAAAGGGGTAACCCACCCTTCACCTTCACTTCCCAAAGGTATAAAGTTCTTTGGGGCTTAGCCAAGAGTGACAAGATTTTAACTCTCAAAGAAGCGTGTCTTTCGATTCACACCTTGATTGAGGTCGCCCCTAGGGGTGATGAAATCCCCTAGCAGGCCTCCTATGAACGGTTTGACAAAAGCGAATCAAGTGAGGTGTTTTTGAACAGACACACATTTGATTCACACTTGCAATTATTACTTTTCCTTAAAAAAATTGAAATGTGTGTAAAACAATTCAAACACTTGTTATTTTTAACCCAAAGTCAAAATGTATGATGGAAGACAATGGTTCTTTTTAAGCCCAATTTCAAAGTGTGATTGCAAACAAGATGTTCATTTTAAAGCTCCAAATTCAAGTGTTTTGCAAAAAGAATTGATTGATTAAATGAGAGATAAAGATAATAGAATGAGTGCACCCAAAAATTTTCGCTTTCCAATTTGATGTGTATGACTGATATTGCTGATACTACAGCTCCTTATGATCACCTACAAAATTAAAAAAATGATATTATAATGCAGCCAAAACAAAAAGTTCATCAAAAAATTTCAATTTTAGATACAAGTTTTTAACATAACCAAATTAGATTCGATTATTTGAAGATGTTATTGATCTGAAAAATAAAAAATCAAAGAAGAAACTCTTGCTAATTTTCTAGAGATTTCCAGAAATGTAAAGAAGTTAGAAAAATTCTCTGTTTTGCATTCAGAAACATAGATTTGTGAAAAACATACAAAAATTAAAGATCGGCTTATTTAGCACTTCATTTAAAATCAAAATTAAATCTATAAAAAACAAAACCCTATTAAAATTGTAAGAGATTTCCAGAAATGTAAACATTTCTAAAAAATTCGCCGATTTGCGTTCAGAAAGGAAATTTTATGGAAAAACATAAAATCACAATAACATCTACAAAAATGGTGATAAACCCTCAATAATTTTACTATAGTCCTTTGAGATGATTTTTAATCTTTTGTGAAAATATTTTAGAGAAATGTGTAGCCATTTGGAAGATATGATGAAATTTGTAAAACTTGGGGTTTTGTCCAAAAACTGACAGATCTGCAATAAAAAGTTAATGAAACCTGCAAAAAAAACAAGTTAGATTAAAGGATTCACATCAGGTTCACCAAATGTAGTTAGGGAAAATCAAATATAAAACTAAAAAAACAAGATATGAAAACCCTAACAAGCACAATAGAGCACAAACTAGCATGAAATGAAAACAAGAAAATAAAGCAAACCGATATCCAAGCTAGATTTGATATATCTCCATTGCTCTTCTCCACTTGGATGAGAATGCAAGATTTTGAAGGTTTGATTGTTGATATGTTGATTGCTCATTTTTGTAGCATAATGATAAGATGAAAGATAATAGAAGAAAATAGATAAATAAGAAGAAATTTTGGCAGAGTAATGATGCTAGA
>CM021101.1:251741733-251968541 GCA_007115665.2 Sequoiadendron giganteum | reverse complement strand
TGGTACTTGTTCTATTTAAACAATGAATGTAAATATGTAAAATGAATGTAAATATGTAAAAAACTTGATTTATAATTGTTTAGTAATAAATAGTACTTATTTTGTTTAAACAATGAATTTTCTTATGTAGACAACAATGTTAGAATATCTTAGCTGTAAGTATGAAATGACAATATATGTGAAACTGTTAGAACATACTTGTTCTGATTCCTTATTTTTGACAAGGAAACTTCAGTGGAATACTATTTTAAGATTATAATCTAAATTATTATAATTATTTTAGAATTTATGCACAAATTTTAAACATAAGTAGGAAAATATATGTGTATGCACATAGATTTCATCTATGTACATACACATACTTGTGGCATACCTTCTTTTGTTTCTAGTATATTAATTAAAAAGGAAAATGCTTAAGGTGATAGTTAGAAAATAATCATAAGAATGATATGACTGATTGTTAAATTACTCTATGAATCATAAATATGATTTTTGTATAGAGTATAAAATAGTATTCTATTTATTCTTTCGAAGAAATTTTTGAAAAAATGTTTTTAAATACTTGAATGGAATAGTGATACCTTAGTTGACTAGAGCACCTTAGGGGGGGTAATGTTGCTAGAGGGTAGATAGATGTTATGAGATGTATAGTAGAATGTTACCTTCTAAGATGGGTTCCGAAATGGAGTTCAAAGATTATAGGTTTTCTTTATCAAAATCTTTTCTTTTTTTTGTTGCAACACTTTCATTATGCTTGGCCAAGCAATATAGTTCATCAAGTATGCATGAACTTTTTGAATTCAGTCTCTACCATTCCTAGCATAGATCTTACACTTTATTTTCTAACTTGTAGATAGAAATTGCATGTTGATGTATGGGCACACAATAGATTCCACCTTGCAGATTGTTTTCTTGCTAAACTTTGCATGTAGGGTCAGGAATTATTCAAGTTGGAAGAATACTAAGGAAGCGTAAGGTTCATGGTTGGGTGGTAAATAACTTTAACCATGTTCTCATCCACTAGTGGAAGCGAGCATCAAATAAGAAGCTTAGTTGTTCACAAGACTATTAAAGTATATGATGCAACTTGATATAATACATTCATGTACTTGATGGAAAATGTACAATGTAATGAATTTGAGGCCTTAGAAGCCAATTCAAACATGATATTGTAATTTGACTTTTAAAGTGAATATATGAATCTTTGACTCATTTCGAATGGACATATGTATCTATGATTGACTTTAGCCACTATTTATGTCTTTTTAATTCAGAGTATATTCATGTGTCATTTACAATAATATTAAGTAATAATTTCAAAGGGGTTATTACATTTGGTATCACAGCTTAGGGTTCAACTCTACGCCCTTTGAGTCTACCATGTAATTGACTAGGGTAGTTGACCCTTGACCCAAAATCTAGATGTCCTAAGAATTGACCAAACCTAAATTGAATGCAAGAATTGGAAGGTTAAAGGAAGGACTAAGGAAGAGGAAAAACATTAGAACCTCATGTAAGGATGGCATAATGGAAGAAAATTCAAAGACAAAGGTTCAATTAGAAATTCATGATGATGAAACTCTTGCTTAGGGTCTTACATGACTCATGCTAGAGAGAGACTTGAAGATTGAGGAGAAGAGAACACCTAAGATCAAAAATCTTTCCACAATCCAAGACTGGACTCTAGGGTGTGGACACAATGCACCCTTGTTGACTAAAGAAGAAAAGGGAGAGACTGTGTGCTCAACCATCCTCTTCTGTAAAGTTTGATGTAAACTGGGATGAGGACCCCAAGGAATGTCCTCTTTTTGATGCTAAGAAATTAGAATGAGGTAACAAGAAGCCTATTTTAAATAAGGGTCTATTGACTCACCTTAAATATAAATAAAATCAGATAATATTTTTTTGGTGTATTAAATGAAGGACAGTAAAATGTGTGTATTATGCATGAATGTGTATGTCTTCTAGAATGAGGGATGTATGAATATGAAAAATTTATGTGATGTAGCATAAGAAAATTTATTTGTAGAAATTAGTTTTGAGATGCAATAAACTCGAATGTGTTAAAGGATAAGTGTGAGACACCATGGTGACCAATAGGAAAGACGAGGGTGGTAGTGGTTCTGATAATGGACCAAACAAGAGATTGGGTCAAACTATAGAGCTTCTGAATTGGAAAGAGTCTCACATGGATCGTGTAGAGTAAGAAGTCTGAGTGACACATGAGGACTGGGACCGCAAGAAGTCAAAAGGAAATAAAGGATATGGTGGTCTAGGGGGAGGCCCAATAGGATGAATTAAGGAAGAGCTTTAGATAGACCTCAAAAGAGTAGCACCAACCAAGTTTGATAGTAAGGATATCAGAGCTAGAGTTGAGGCTTGGATTATAGAGATGGAAAAATACTTTGGGCTTTGTAACCTTTCTAAACAGACCAAGGCAGAATGGGCTACATATCAGCTCTCAGGTGAAGCAACAACTTGGTGGGAGAATGAGAAGTTAGAATGAAATATTTAGCTTGTTGAGATCAATTGAGAACTCTTCCTCCAAGATTTCATGAAGATTTGGTTACTACAACTTTTATTTGACAAGAAATTGATGGAGTTTTAGAACTTAACCCAGGGAAATATGATTGTGATTCAGTACTAGGAAAATTTCACCAACCTGTTGAAATATGTGCCCTAGTATCAGGGAGATGAATGGCTCCTTATCTATAAATTTATAATGGGACTTAGAACTCACATAGGAACTAAAGTGGATATGCATAAACCTCAAACCATGAATGAAGTCTTCCAAAAAGCCACCAAACATGAACAAAATCTGAAAGAACAAGAAAGTAAACAAAGGAAAGGGTAAGGATGACCATAATTAGAAAGACTTTAGAGAGGACAAGCCAGGAGGTCACAAAGGGCCTCGAGATGGATGTTATACTTGTGGAGGTAATCATTATTCCTTGAATTTTCCTTAGCGATCTAAGTCACAAAAGGAATGAAGCTACTAGTAGATTCAATATCACCAGATCCACGTTGTAATGGATAATAGACATGTAGAGTATCAGGCTTCACCAATTCATCTAATGGGTAAGCTCTATGGCCAATGTATTTCTATCTTAATTGATATTGGAGCTACTGAAATTTTTATAGATCCTAGAATAATATCCAAGATACACATCAGACCTAGATACATAGAAAATTCATGGGTAGTCCAGTATGGTAACTAAGTAGAGTGGAGGGTAGATACTGTCTTTTTTGCAGTGAATTAGAGCTTCCAACCTTTCAAACTTAGATCAACTTGTATGTGGCACCCTTAGGCTCATATTATGTAATTTTTCTAATAAATTGGTTAACTAAGTATAAGTCTTTAGTGAACTATGAGGAAAAGGTGGTCAACAGTTTGGATGATTATGGAAATCTAGTTGAGGTTTGTGGAATGAAGAAACCCTTAGAGATTAGAATTTTTTTTGCAATGAAACTCAAGAAGGCTCATCAAAAGGGGTGCACAATTTATGCAGTGCATGTTAGTAATCCTGATAGTAAGGAGCTATATTTAGATTCATATCCTATTCTCAAGGAGTTCCAAGATGTATTCCCTAATGAAATTATAGATTTTCCTCCAAAGTGGGAATTTGATTTTTCTATTGACCTAGTTCTAGGAGCTAAGCCTCAATCCAAGTAACCTTATCATATGACCACCAAAAAAAATTGAGTTGAAGGCCCAATTAAAGGAATTGTTGGATAAGAGACTGATAAGACCCAGTGTGTCTCCTTGGGGAGCACTAATTATTTTTGTGAAAAGTAAGGATAGAACTTTACATCTATGGATAGATTATCAGATCTTGAACAAGGTGACCATCAAGAACCAGTATCCACTCTCGAGGATTGATGAATTATTTGACCAAATTAAGGGAGCGATGGTTTTCTCCAAAATTGATCTCAGGTCATGGTACCATTAATTAAGAATTAAGGAAGAATATATTCTAAATACTACATTCAAAACTCAATATGGAAATTATGAGTTCACAGTGGTACCTTTTGGTTTGAATAATGTACCAACAACCTTTATGAACCTATGAATAGTGTATTCAAAGACTCCTTAGATGATTTTACTCTTATCTTCATTGACAAAATTCTAGTTTACTCTAAGACTGTCGAAGAGAATGATAGACATTTGAGGATAGTTTTTCAGTGACCAAGAGAAAGGAAACTCTTTTGGAAGCTATCCAAGTGTTCATTTTATTAGGATAGAGTACACTACTTGGGCCATATTATTTCAGTTGAAGGAGTCTTTGTAGAGCCCAAGAAGATCAAGGTGATCATGGAATGGCTAGTGACTCAAAATTTGTCAACAATTTGTAGCTTCATGGTCCTCACATGATACTATAGGAGGTTTTTGCAATGGTTCTCCCAAATTGTATATCCTATTACCCCACTCCAACGGAAAGGAACACGGTTTGAATGGACCGAGAAATACGAGAAAACATTCTAACTCCTGAAGGAGAGGATCATGACCACATCAGTGTTAACTATCCCTGATCCTAATGGGAGATTCACACTAATCACAAATGCTTCAGGAGATTGATTCGAAGTAGTATTAATACAAGATGAACAAGTGGTAGCATATGAATCAAGGAAGTTTAAGCAACATGAAGTGAAATACATGCCTCGTGATTTAGAATTGGTGGCCATAGTTCATGCATTATAGATGTGGAGGCATTATCTTTTGGGAAAGCCATTTGAACTCAAGATAGACCACTTGGGGTTGAGATACATATTTACTGAACGAAACCTTAATGCATAGAAAAGAAGGTGGTTAGAATTCCTTAGCGAGTATGACTTTGGAATTGAATACAAAAAAGAGAGAAAATAAAAAGTGATTGATGCTCTTAGTAGACAAATACATATGGAATCCATGATCTCAACAAGGTCTAACTTGAGATAGCAGGTGATTCAAAATATGCCAAGCGATGAGCACTATGAGAGAGTGAAGAGAACCCTAGCAGTAAATCCTTCAGATCATCGGTTTGATGGGTATGAGATCAAACCAAATGGAATTTTGAGATATCAAAAAATGATGTATATTCCTAACTCTGGAGAGCTAAGGAAGTTGGTTTTAGAAGAGGTTCAGAATGCACCTTATTTAGGACACCCCAAACTATCCAAGATGATCACAAAGTTGAAGACTATATTTTTGGCCTAAACTCAAGAAGGATGTAGTGGAGTACATAGCTAGATGCTTAGAGTGACAATGAGTCAAGGATGAGAATGAACATCCAACCAGGTTATTGTATCCTCAAGACATACCTAAGTATAAATTGTAAGTGATTAGTATGGATTTTGTATGGGGGTTTCTATTGAGCAAGAATAAGCATGATGTTATCTTGGTTGTGATTGATAAGTTGACTAAGGTTGCACACTTTATTCTGGGAAACCTTAAGGATGGATTGTTGACCCTAGCCAAGAAACTTGTCTAGGAGATCTTTCACTTACATGGAGTGCCAGCGACTATCATTTCTTATAGGGACATGCAGATGGCCTCAATGTTTTGGATGACCTTGAATGCTGCATTGGGGACCAAACTAAATTTCAGCTTGACTTGTCATCCTCAAACTGATATGAAGATAGAGAGGGTGAATTAGGTAGTCAAAGACCTCCTTCAAATGTATTATATGGACCAACAATATAAGTGGGAAGAATATTTTCCTTTGGTAGATTTTTCTTACAACAACTCCTATTATACATCCTTAAGCATGACACCATTTGAATCCTCGTATGGGTGGAAGTTTCATACCCCCATCAGTTGGGATAAATTGGAGGATATAATCATAGTAGGACCTGAAATTATTAAGGAAATGGAAGAAAAACTGAGGGTCATTAATAGTATATTAAAAGTAGAAGAAAAATGACATAAGAGTTACACCGACAAGAATCAAACTCTTAGATAGTTTGCAATAGGGGACAAATTTTTCTTGAGTTAAACCTCATAAAATCTCTATTGCTTTTGGAAAGTCTTCCAAGTTTGCCCCAATATATGTGGGACCATTTGAAGTCTTGGAAGTGATTAATCGAGTTGTTTATAGACTAGCTCTACCACTTGCTCTAGCTTGAATTCATAATGTGTTTCATATTTCCTTGCTTAAGTCATATCATCTTGATGTGATGCATGTGCTTGATTAGCAATTCTTGTAGTTAGATGATCCAGGAGTGGTGCTAGTGGAGCCCATTAGAATCCTAGATAGATGTGATCTTAAGTTGTGGAGTAGAGATATTGCTCAATTTAAGGTCTAATGGGACCAATACTTAGAGGATAGTGCTACTTGAGAGGATGTGGAAGAAATATAATGATACTTTCCATGTTTGATTTTTTTTGGATTAAGATACTATGATATTTCATGCTCTCAAATTTTGATGTGATGTTGAAATAGACATATATATATATATATATATATATATATATATATATATATATATATATATATATATGATGTGATGTTGAAATAGAAATATATATGTGTATATATATTTTTGATCTGATGTTGAAATAGACATATGTATTTCTGATGTGATGTTGAAATAGATATATATTTTTTTTGATGTGATGTTGAAATATACATACATATTTTTGATGTGATGTTA
Source organism: Sequoiadendron giganteum (assembly GCA_007115665.2). Classification (NCBI taxonomy): domain Eukaryota; kingdom Viridiplantae; phylum Streptophyta; class Pinopsida; order Cupressales; family Cupressaceae; genus Sequoiadendron; species Sequoiadendron giganteum. The sequence continues at coordinate 251,961,911 of CM021101.1, read as the reverse complement.
AAATAGATATGTATATATTTTTGATGTGATGTTGAAATAGACATATATTCTGATGTGATGTTGAAATAGAAATATATATTTTTGATGTGATGTTGAAATAGACATATATTCTGATGTTATGTTGAAATAGACATATATATTTTTGATGAGATGAAAAAAAACATGTGTGTTCAAATTTAATATGATGTCATTTTATTATGACTTACTAGACATCGAGATGATGTCTCTTCCAAGAGGGGAAGGATGTCATAACCCAATTTTATTGCGTATTTATTATAATATGGTAAATTGAATTATTAAAGAAATTCCATTAAATATAAAATGGAGATTTTGGAATTTTTGAAAAATGAGTGAAAAAAGTTGACTCATGTTGACTTTGCGAACTTTTTGAAATTATTTTATATGTTAGCAAGAATTGAATGTTACTGATCATTTTTCAAGTACAAGTGTGTGTAGTTTCAGGGTGATAGGTTCAAGCACGAGAACACGGTTGAAGTAGGATTGTTTATTTAGATCGAATGGTAAGCTAGTTGGAATTTGGGTGCACACACCGCAAACGGCATGATGATTTACATATATAAGAGAATTAAATTTCCTGACTCAAAATTTCTTTGTTATTGAAATTAATAGCTTGTATATTAAAAAAAAATCCTACTTAAACTCTGTGTTTTGAAGAAAATGAAAGTTAGCATTGTCAAGAAAATTCTTTTTTCTTTAAGTGTAGATATATATATATATATAGATGCTTGAAATTAAAATTCAACTTCCTTACTTTAAGTAATAGTGTATGGAACTTATAAGCCATTCCAAACAACCAACTTATATATGAATTCATATATAAATATACATACATATATATAAATATATGTAAATAAATATGATTACATACATATGTACACACACTTTATTCAAATACAAGGTAAATGTGAATGAAATCATTTAAATGCATATTGATATATAAATATATGTATATAAATATATGTATATATATATATTACATATATATATATACATACATATACATACAAATGTATATATATTCAAATTCAATTTGAATTCAATGTTGATAATCGAAATATTCAAAATTGGATTATTCAAAATGAAGAAGAAATCATAAGTCAAATCCACTAAGGAAATGGACTACCACTGTATTAATGAGAATAATCAAATCCAAAGGTGGCTAGTGGCATGGCAATAATGTTATCTCCCATAAAACATGCAAAGATAGTATATTGTTTGCATCTTTTGAAGGAATAACTACACAAAAAAGTAGAGAAGAGAGGAATAATCTGGGGGACTCAAAAGGAAAAAGAAGAGAACGTACTAAAATAGGGAACCTAGTTCTAAGGAAAATGCCACCAAAAGCTCTATTTAGAGGTAAATTGATCTCCTATATTTGCATATACTTAGCTTTAATGCTATTATTGAATTAAGAAACAAGTAATCTTTCTTTTCACTAAATGTTTTCATAGTACAGTATAATGAGTAGTCATTGTCTATGATATGTATCGACCTTAGGCTGAATCTATTAATTTTTCCAACCCACTATGTGGTAGTCGCATGGCCTATGACCAACTAGTTTGACGAGCATAATGAATTTTAAGCCTTCATGGTTTTGGGCAGGTTTAGGCCGAGGCTTGAAAGCCTTGTGGGGCTTGGCCATCATATATATTATACATGAAAATGTTAAGCCTTGAGAAGGTTTACAAAATTGTTATGTATAACTATGTCATTTGTAAATATTTTTCTTTGTATAGGATCAAATACAATCCTCTGGGAGGGCATGAAACCCTATTTTTTTGTATTTCCTTTATTTTCATCCATGCTTGTTATCGAATTGGTCAATAATAGAAAAGGGGCATATTCGAATATCTTTAGAGCATTGTATATGCATGTATGTTGATATCTTGTTTGAGACAAATTCATTCAATAGGAACAATGGTATGAATTTAAGCTTGATACACACAAAACCTTGCTTGGGTTGATCTAGAAGATCGATGGGCTGCTTTCCTTAATGTAAAAATGGTACAAACATAAGTTTGCATGTTCTATAATTGTTGCATGCGTGGCATAAACTAGTAAGACCTCATGGGTGATTTCAAATATATCTTTGATGCTTAGAAAGAAGATACCCGACCATTGAGATTGTTTGATCTAGAGCAATCGTAGTTTTTTTTTGTTGTAGCCTAAAAGGCAAAAGTATTGTTTGAATATGAAGGTTATGTGCCTTCTTTGACTGAAATATTTTCTCAAGTATTTCATTAATAAACATTTCAAACATAGTTTCTTTATAATATTAAAGTTTCTCATCGAATTTCCCATGATGAAAGTGTTCAATAATTTGAATAATAGACATTCTATCCTTATTTATGAAACTGGGCTATTTGATTGGTTTATTTTTAGTTCATAGTGGAAATCCCATTCTATTTTAAACAGTGGAAATTTTCTTGTAAAGTGATCCTTTAGCATGTAAACTGCATGTGATTAGTAAACAAAGTAAATGCCATTATTTGTCTTTAAGAGTAACAATTAAGTTTGAAATAGTACTATGTTGATGCAAATGGTGATTATTCTTTTGCAAACAACACTTATTTTGTTGAAAAGTTATCTTTGTAGCTAAAAATAGCCTTGCTCAATAAACTATTCAGTCGGAAACAACTTGTTTATAACTGTTTAGTAGGAAACAATACTTTTTTTCTTAAACGATGAATGCACATATGTAAACAACTTGATTTATAAATACTTAGTAAGAAACAATACTTGTTTTGTTTAAACAATGCATGTACATATGCAAACAACTTGATTTATAATTGTTTAGTAAGAAACAATACTTGTTCTATTTAAATAATGAATGTTCTTATGTAGACAACAATGTTAGAATATCTCAGTTCTAAGTATGAAATGATAGTATATATGAAACTATTAGAATGAACATGTTCTAATTCCTTATTTTTTATAAGAAAAATTCAATGGAATACTATTTCAAGATTGCAATCTAAATTTTATAATTATTTCAGAATGTATGCACAAATTTTAAACATAAGTAGGAAAACATATGTGTATGCACATAGACTTTGTATATCTACATACACATACTTTTGACATACCTTCTTTTGTTTCTAGTACATTTATTAAAAGGAAAATTCTTAGGATGATAAGTAGAAAATAATCATAAGAATTATATGAATGATTGTTCAATTACTCTAAGAATCATAAATATGATTTTTTTATAGAGTATAAATTAGTATTTTGTTTCTTATTTCGAAGACATTTGTGAAAGTAAATTTATAAATACTTGAATGGAATAGTGATACCTTAGTTGACTAGAGTGCCTCAGGGGGCTAATGTTGTTAGTTGGTAGATAGCTATTATGAGATGTATCATAGAATGTTACCTTCCAAAATGGGTGCCTAAATGGAGTTCAAAGAGTATAGGTTTTATTTACCAAAACCTATTGTTTGTTGTTGTTGCAACACATTTATTATGGTTGGCAAAGAAATACAGTTTATTATGTATGTATGAACTCTGTGAATTCACTCTCTACCATTCCTAGCATAGATCTTACACTTTCTTTTCTAGCTTGTAGATAGAAATTTCATGTTGATGTATGGGAAAACACCAAATTCCACCTTGCATATTGTTCTCTTGCTAAATGTTCTATGGAATTTCGATCATTCTTCAAGTCAAAATAATATCAAGGAAGCATAAGCTTTGTGGTTGGGCAGTAAAGCAGTTCAACCATGTTCTCATCCACTAGTGGAGGCGAGCATCCAAGAAGAAGCTTAGTTGTTCACAATAATATTAAAGTCTATGATGTAGCTTTATGTAATAAATTTATTTACTTGATGGAAAATGTATAATGTAATGACTTTGAGGCCTTAGAAGCCAAGTCAAATATGATATTGTAATTTGAATTTTAAAGTGAATATATGAATCTTTGAGTCATTTTAAATGGACATGTGTAGCTATGATTGACTTTAGCCACTAGTTATGTCTTTTTAATTTAGAGTATATTTATGTGTCATTTACAATAATATTAATTAAGTAATAATTTTGAAGGGGTTATTACAACAAGCCACCATAACTAGGGCATCATGCTTATTTATTTAAGCTTCTAGCACACCCAAGGTTGATCTACGAGGAGATGCGAGTGGAGGTCATCCAAAGAACCATAGACCTAACTACCATGACTAGGCAGTGGGATCAGTGAGTGATTGGACTCCTCACTGCATTGACCAACCGAGACTAGGTCGTGATATGAGCTAAGAGTATCATAGTGGCATGTGATGCCCTATAGAGCTAGTTCAATGGAATTTTTAGGAAAGTCAGGGTAGCCAAGATTGTTCCTATTGTTCCCCAAATGTAGCAGCTCCAAGTAGAGCTATGGCAGGTCCTTGAGTGGGAGACCTTTCTATAAGAGAAAATCTTATAGCTTCGAGAGTAGGTGGTCAAGCTATGATGTGAGCTGCAAGGAATGCGAGCATGAATTGCATTTGTGTCATGATCACACTCGATCGGTTTGATCCAATACCTTCCTCTACCAACACAAGATCTAGAGGGATAAGGGAGCCATGCACCTAGGATCTAGAGGCAAAATTTCTCATATGCTATATTTTGTAGATTATATCATTTTTATGTATAGAATTATTTTTGCATATACACATATAGATATACAGACACCACATTTTGATATAGTTGTGTGATACATGTACATGACAATTTTGAGATATATATATGGGTATGTGTAGGATCATCATAGAAAAAATAGGCCCTTAAGTGGCGATGAAAATTTAGAAAGTCAGAGTTAGGCAACTAGACATAAAAAATTGAATAAGTTATCTATATTATTTCAAAAATATGTAAGAATAGAATTTGTAGAAAATTGAATGTAGTTTCTAAACTACTAGTTTTTTTTTTTTTTTTAAATCTATTTGGTGAAAAATTGAAATTTCAATGTAGTAGTACTTAAATTTCAGGGAAAAAGTAAGAAGTAGGTGTTTGTCTGACCACCCTAACCACAATAAAATGATAATATTTTTTTATAATATTTTAGGTATAAGTAGAGGACTTGTCCCGATGTGATGCATATTTTTTTATAAAAAATTTCCAAGTAAATAATTAATTATGAATTTTTTATTACAACTTTTAAAAAATGTAAAAACTCATATGTCTAACCACCTTAAATTTGTTAAAACTTCATGAAATTCATTTTTTTTTCTTTTAATCCTATAGTATGTTAAGTATAGAATGTGATGCATGTTTCAAATTCAAAAAATGTGATATCATTTGAAAGCTATAAATGTGTTCCAATCATCCTATCAATCAGGACTTTAGTCATAATTCAAATAGAAAACGAATAATAATTCTTTATTAAATTCAAAGTAAAGCATAATTTATATTAGTAGAAAGCTGAGAATCCCCTTTACAAAACCTTTTCATTTCATCAATTTTGGGTGAAAAAAATTCATCAACCACATGGGCCATCATATCACTTGCATATCACCACTTTTTGGCCCATCATGATCCTGCACATACCCATATATATATATGAGAATTTGACTAGAATCATGGTGTTTTGATGTGTAATTTTCTTTCATGTATGGCTATTTGATGGAGTTATGTCTATGGATGTATGTTTAGATTAGATGCTATCATTATTTAATAAACATAGAGATTTAGTTCAAGAAAATACAAAACACATAAAAGAACCTAGTAATAATCTCAAATTCTGACAAAGAATGAAGCAAGACATGGGAGATCTGAATCTGGTAACCTTCAAGTTCACTGTTTCTAAATTTTTCAACCAAAAACAACATAGACAAGAAGTGAACAGTTTTTTCACCCAAAAACTGTTGTGAAAACAACTTTTCTAGAAAAATCCAATTCTCGTGCACAATTTTTCTAAAAAAATATTTTTAATTCAATTTTAAATTAACTCACAATAACCAGACTAAACTAAATATTAACATGCAATGAAATTGACCAAACATTTTAAATTAATTAATTACTCAAGATAACTCTCACTGACTGCAAGTTCTAGCTTTCAGATATTTATGCATAAACTATTGAAAACAAATTCTTTATCATTGTCTATTTTCATTTATTTAAGTTTGCATAATAATCAACAATTACATTTAATTAATATCATATTGTAGTTAGGGAAAATCAGATATAAAACTAAAACAAAAAGATATGAAAACCTAACAAGCACAATAGAGTACAAGCAAGCATGAAAATCAAAATAACAATCAAATGCAAACCAATCTCCAAGCTTGAATTGATTTATCTCCATTGCTCTTCTCCACCTACATGAGAATGCATGATTTTGAAGGTTTGAATGATTTGATATGTTGATTGCTCATTTTCATAGCATAATGATAAGATGAATATGATAGAAGAAAAATAGATAGATAGATAGATAAGAACAAATTTTGGCAGAGTAAGGATGTTGAAAGAGGATTCCTCCAAATGGCCTATGAAAGACTTGATTTATAGGAAAAGGCTGATTTGGTTCAATGGCCAAGATTAAAAGTCAAATTTGTGATATGTATGGCTAGGATTAAAAGTTTATTTTAGTGCCTATGACGCACATTAAGTGGGTTATGACATGAGACTAAAATTAAGATGTGAAGAAATAAGTGAGATTATTTTATTTATTTTGCAAGAAAAGATGCTTATGATGCACAATGAATGGGGGTAAAAATAGGATGTGAGTGAGAATCTCATAATTTAAATAATAAAATTATTTAAATTATTTATGCATGTGAAGAGTTGTAGTCATGTGATACATGTCGCAATGTGACAATAAGTGAGGGATTAATTCAAATATTTATTTTGAATTATTTTGAGACATGTGAAGGGGGAATTAATTAAATAAATGAGATTTATTTAATTAATTGGGAAGGTGATTAAGTGGAATAAATTGGATAAGTGGGATAATATAATGACCTAGGGTAAAATATTACAAGATTTTTTTACAAAGTCATGTATCGACTAGGTAATGTTATGACATGGACAATTTTGGGTGTCTACATGTTGCCCCTCTTTGAGATGATGTTCGAAATGGTGAGATTTATGTCGACTAACATCATTTCAAAGAAGCTAAGGTATGGATAGATGAAAAAAAGATGATGCCCCAACCACTTGAAGAAGTGAGGAGTATGATGAATGACGGAAAGGGATGATAGAAGAATATGATGATGCAGAAGATATGAAGAGATGGGATGATGATATAGGATATGATAATGATGATGCCCCCTCGAGAGGATAGGCGGGTTGCATAAACATGGATATTCTCTCAAAATGAATGAAATGATAAAGGATGGATAAGATGAATGATACAAGATAAGAAGTAGATGAAAAATAAGAATGAAACGCTATGCTGCAATAAAGTGAGCAATCATATGTTTGATATAGCACTAAACGTTATGCACCGAGGTATAAAGGACCAAGGTGATGATGTGTCTCGTGCCCCAGCGTAATACAACCTTGTCTAGATACAATATATGAATATTAGCTAGGAGTGATTTGGATTTGATGCAAATGCAAGATAAAATGATAACACATATAAGCAAGCAAGCATGCACAAATGATACCAAAACAAACAAAGTATTGCCTCAGTCAAGCTGTAAATCGATGATTAATTCATTGATTGATGATGATGATAGTGTTGTCATTGTGGGGAATGATATATCCCTAGATCAACACAAGGATGATTGATTGATTGATGATGAGGATAATGTTGTCATTGCGGGGAATGATATATACCTAGATTAACACAAGGATGATTGATCGATTGATTTATGATGATGATAGTGTTGTCATTGTGGGGAATGATATATTCCTAGATAAACACAAGGATGATTGATTGATTGATTGGGTTTACAACAAGATTAGGATCAAGACGAAAATGTGATTGGATAATTTGACTTGATTGATTAGCTTGGTTGGTATGGATTAATGTTTGACTTGCATTTGGATTATTGCTTGGAATGATTGAAGATGCTTGATTTGAAGATTTGGATGATGATTGTTGAATTAAATTGAGGAATGATTTACTTGGAATGATTTTGATTTATTGGATTGATGGAGAAATGATTTGATTTGATTATAATGATTGGATTGATTAGAACAATGCATTTGATTAGAAGAAGTGATGTGATTGATTAGAAGAATGGATTTGATTAGAAGAAGTGATGTGATTATATAATGAAAAAATTGATTTGAAGAAGTTGAATTGATGTATTGAATTTATTAGAAGAAGTGATTTGGTTTGATTTTATTGCTTGGATTTTTGAAATGTTTTGATTTGTTGGATTTTCTTTTTCAGGACCTTTTTCAATGTTTTTGCATTTTCTTAGGACTTTTTTGAGATGTTTTGAGATGTCAATGGATGGAAATTTGGGTAGCCTTTTTTCTAGATACCAATGACAAGGGAAAACTAAGTCTAGGTGTAAGGAGATAAATGGGATTGATGGATGAAAGGGTGGGTGATAGGATAAGGGACAAAAGACTCATGATATATGGATGGATAAAAAAGGATAGGTCATAGTAAATGAAATGGATGTATGCATCATAAGAGGGCAAGGATGTGATCTCCAAAGACTATGTCGCATAGGAATAACATGCCCCATTCTAGGTACAATACTTAGGATTCTTCATGACAAAGCTTATGACACTAGGATAATGATAGGCTTGTTTGGAAGGATGAGGTATATCAAAAGATATCCAAAGCATGTTTCATTATTTTGCCCCATATTTTTATCAAGATCAAAAAGAGGAAGAGTGGATGAATGGACTCAATATGATAAGTATATGGGTACAATGGATAAATATGGTAGGTAGGATGGAAATGATATGATAAGAAATGACATGATAGCATAGATAGTGTAGATGAGACAAAGTGCCCCCAAGTGTAAGTGAGATAGAAAATCAACCTACACATGATGCATGTTTGCCAGGTTTTCATCATGGTACTTATCCAAGGCACTTGTTTACCAGGTTTTCACTGTTGGATGAATGGATTTCTCTTTACTCTTTTTTTTCTTTTCTTTTTCCTCATCAAAAAATTGTAATTTCAGAAAATGTGTCCTTATTTCTTTTTTTTGAACTTTTTTTTTTATATAGATAAGAGAAGGGGAATATGAATAGGAGAGACTCAAGTGTCTAGTTCCATGAAAGGTGATAGTCCCACTAGAGATGGATGTCATCACATGGACCTTGCCAAATGTCATTATGCTAATAGATGTTGGTAAGGGATGACATGAAAGGGAGATGGAGTAGGTAGATGATGGATTATGATGTGGATTATGGAGGGAAATAGTGGATTATCTAGGGAAGAGGGATGGGAGACTTATCCAAAAGCATGGACCATAGGAATGTGATGGGGGAGATATGTATGATAATCAGTGAAGGGTGAGGATATGGAGGTATGTGGAATCGTTGTGAAATGGAAGGGAACCATGACCAATGGTTGCACACATTGTGATAAATGTTGAAGCTTTTGATGTGGAGGGGGTGTAGGAAGCAATGGAGATGGTTGCTTAGGAGATGGGTGATGAAGTGATTTAGGTACCCACATAGATTTAGTATTTTAATGACTTTTATTTTTCTTGTGGGATGGAATATGAGATTCTTGAATAGAGTGGGAATGTGAGGTGGAAGTGGATGGTTGGGATTTTTGAGATGTAGATACCTCATTTGACTTGTTTTCCATTTTCTTAGGTACCCAAACCATTTTTTTTTTAGACTTTTCTTTTGAAGGTATGGGCTTATATTGCTTTTTGGATGGATTTTTCTTTGATTCTTTGCTTTTGTGTCCTAAGGTATGAGGAACCTTCAATTTTTTTGATTTATAGATAGAGGCATCAAAATTTTTTCTTTTGAATCCCATGGGTATGGTGGAATGAGTGGAAGCTTCATGTTTAGACAATGTGTGCATTGATTGGTCATGATTAGGATTTTTAGAGGATTTATGGATAGGTGGATAAGGGGATTGGATAATGGGGATATTAGGTGTTGGGAGTAGTGGAGGTAGATTAGATGGAGGGATATTAGGAGTTGGAAGCAATGGTGGAAAAGTTGATGGTGGAAGGTGTACGGTCACATGCTTTTGATATTTGTAGGATGATGGAGGAGGGATGGCAACATATGTTTTAGGTATATGATAGGATTTATGGTGGAAAGAGGACTTATGATGGATGGAGGAAGTACCAACATATTTAGATTGGCGTCCTTGGGGTGTATATCCAAGGCCATAAGAACGTGGAGGGACCTTCACATTGATGGGCTCCAAAACACCTTGTTCATGAAGGCCTAAAATTTTACCTTGATAGTTCATGTTCTGAAGCATGCGATTGACAATGGGACTAGGTGTGTTTTGGAAACTATACTTGAGTTCATTATTAGATGAAGAAGGTGAAGTGGATAAAGGTTTTTGTTTTTCTAAGGAGGAAAATTCATGAATAAAGATGGATAGACCAATAGGACATGTTGATGGATTTGAAATGGGTTTGATAGTGGATGTGGAAGGATCATTAGGATCTTGATTATGTTCATTTAGATCCACACTATTGGTTTGATCTTCTATATTTACTTGGGAGGCATGTGTCTCATCATGACAAGTGGATAATGCAAGATCATAGATTGGACTAGGTAGGGGGTCTATAGGAGCAATGGAGGTTTCTTGCTCATGGATAGGTGAAGTGATAGGATCTTGACCATGGAATGCATAGAGTTGGCTAAGAGGACCATCATAGTCTTCTTGATCATAGGTAGGATCTAGATCATAGAGGGAAGCTTCATCATGAATAGGACCAAGTATGTTATGAGTGGGATCATTAGAAGGGCCTAGATCTTTATTAGAATGAGAGGTTAATGTTTCTTTATGCTTAGGATAATTCTCTTGACATAGCTCTTGGATTTGAGTGGAAATGGAAGTGGAAGGATCTAGAATAGGCTTGGTATGCTATTTATGATCAACAACATGAATGCATGATGGAATTTGACTTAGAAATAAAAGATAAATAGGTTGTAGACCACATGATGGAGTTGGAATAATAGGCATAGAATTCAGAGGTTCATTGGTAAGATCATTAATGGGTGCTTGACATGGGGATGGTCTATTTTGTGCTAGTAGTCTTTGGAGAAAACCGTTAAAGGGTTCTTTGGTTGATGGATTAGAGCTTGAGAAGTTGGATGGTGGTGTTGGTGTCGGACTAGTGTGATTTGAGATAGGTATTTTATTAGATGGAGATGGATATGGAGGAATAGTAAATGGAATGGTGTATGATTCCAAACTTAGGGTGGTATTTCCCTTGTCAATAGTATCATTAAGGTGATCTAAGATTTGAACAAAGTTTTCATCATCACTAAGATCTACAATGTTTTCATCATCACTAGGAGCAAAGTTTGACCCATCTTAGAGGATATATGGTTTTGGATTATCTTCATGATTAGGTGAAGGGGCTTCTCGAAGTATGAATTTTGCCTTGTGACTAAGATCATTAAGTATTAGGACCATTTTAGCAAATGCTTCCTTAGGATTAAGACGATGATGATGTTGAATGATTAGATTGGATGACTTGGATTGATTAGGATGAAATTGATTTGAATGTGATTAGAAAAAGAATGATTAGGATGATTAGAATGATATGTTTATGTGTTGGTGTTTATAGCTTGATATGACAATTTGCAAATAAATGATTACACATGTACACACATGAACCACACACGCAAGACACATAAGAAAGTTTGAATTTGAAATTATGAATTTGATGATTAAGCATGCAATTGAAGAAGAAACATCAAATAATCCTCGAACTAGTCAAGTGGGTATGTCCAATTAGGTCTTAAGCTAGGATGCACAAGGTTGACTAGGGATAATTTGAAAGAAAAATCCTACCACATAGCCGGCAGAAAGGGGTAACCTACCCTTCACCTTCACTTCCCAAAGGTATAAAGTTATTTGGGTCTTAGCCAAGAGTGACAAGATTTTAACTCTCAAAGAAGCGTGTCTTTTGATTCACACCTTTATTGAGGTCATCCCTAGGGGTGATGAAATCCCCTAGCAAGCCTCCGATTAAGGGTTTGACAAAAGCAAACCAAGTGAGGTGTTTTTGATCACACACACATTTGATTCACACTAGCAATTGTTAATTTCCCTTTAGAAAATTGAAATGTGTGTAAAACAATTCAAGCACTTGTTATTTTTAATCCAAAGAAAAAATGTGTGATTGAAGACAATGGTTCTTTGAAGCTCAATTTCAAAGTGTGATTGCAAACACGATGTTTATTTTAAAGCCCCAAATTGAAGTGTTTTGCAATCAGAATTGATTGATTAAATGAGAGATAAAGATAATAGAATGAGTGCACCCAAAAAAATTCGCTTTCCAATTTGATGTGTATGAATGATATTGCTGCTACTACAGTTCCTTATGATCACCTGTAAAATAAAAAAATGATATTATAATGCAACCAAAACAAAAAGTTCATCAGAAAATTTCAATTTCGGATATTCATTTTTAACATATCCAAATTAGATTCGATTATTTGAAGATGTTATTGATCTGAAAAATAAAAACTCAAAGAAGGAACCCTTGCTAATTTTCTGAGATTTTTCTAGAAATGTAAAGAAGCTAGAAAATTTTTCTGTTTTGCACTCAGAAACGCGGATTTGTGAAAAATATATAAAAACCAAAGATTGGATTAATTCGCATTATATTGGACTTCTAAATTAAATCTGTAAAACCAAGACCCACATTAAAATTGTACAAGCTTTCTAAAAATATAAATATTTTTGAAAAATTCATTGACTGGCGGCCAAAAAGTTAATTTTATGAAAAAACATAAAATAGTCATAACTCCTACAAAAATGTTGATAACCCCTCCATTTCTTTCTTGTATCCTGTTGAGATGATTATTAAGCTTTTGCGAAAATCTAGTAGAGAAATACATAGCCATTTGAAAGATATGATGAAATTTGTAAAACCTCAGGTTTTATCCAAAAACTTGTAAATCTGCAACAAAAAAAATAATTAAACCTGCAAAAAGCAAGCTAGATCAAAGGATTCATGTTGGGTTCACCAAATTTAGTTAGGGAAAATCAGATATAAAACTAAAACAACAAGATATGAAAACCCTAACAAGCACAATAGAGTACAAGCAAACATGAAAATCAAAATAACAAGCAAATGCAAACCAATCTCCAAGCTTGAATTGATTTATCTCCATTTCTCTTCTCCACCTGCATGAGAATGCATGATTTTGAAGGTTTGAATGATTTGATATGTTGATTGCTCATTTTCACAGCATAATGATAAGATGAATATGATAGAAGAAAAATAGATAGATAGATAGATAAGAACAAATTTTGGCAGAGTAAGGATGTTGAAAGAGGATTCCTCCAAATGGCCTATGAAAGACTTGATTTATAGGAGAAGGCTGATTTGATTCAATGGCCAAGATTAAAAGTCAAATTTGTGATATGTATGGCTAGGATTAAAAGTTTATTTCAGTGCCTATGACACACATTAAGTGGGTTATGACATGAGACTAAAATTAAGATGTGAAGAAATAAGTGAGATTCTTTTATTTATTTTGGAAGAAAAGATGCTTATGATGCACAATGAATGGGGGTAAAAATAGGATGTGAGTGAGAATCTCATAATTTAAATAATAAAATTATTTAAATTATTTAAATTATTTGTGCATATGAAGAGTTGTAGTCATGTGACACATGTCGCAATGTGACAATAAGTGAGGGATTAATTCAAATATTTAATTTTAATTATTTTGAAACATGTGAAGGGGGAATTAATTAAATAAATGAGATTTATTTAATTAATTGGGAAGGTGATTAAGTGGAATAAATGGGATAAGTGGGATAATATGATGACCTAGGGTAAAATATTACAAGATTTTTTTACAAGGTCTTTTATCGACTAGGTAATGTTATGACATGGACAATTTTGGTGTCTACACATATTTTAATAAATTTAATTGATCAAATCTTTTAAAACAATAATCAAAATTTAATTATAAAATTATCTAAACATAAGTAATTTAATTTAACATTTAAATAACATTACATTAAATCAAATATGTTATAAATAAACCATTTAACTAATTAAACAAATCAATTTTCAAACATGATGAAAACATGAACGACATGACAAAATGAATGAAAAACAACATGTAACAAATGGGTACACGTCTTGTAAAGGAACGATGGCTAAAGAAAGAGGACTTGACATTATCTCTAAAACAGAATGTTTCCATTGGTTCATGGCACGCTCAGACCTGACAAAGTAGGTGGAGTCGATGCCTAGTACCTGTAAAATGCATTAAACATTGTTGTCAAAAATATCCACACATATCGACAATCACACCATGAAGGAGAGTCGCAATGTAGCAATGTACTCATGAGTGAGTAATGCTACATTGTATCCTTCACCAAGACTGACATGCAACAATACATCATCATAAATACACTAAGTCTCATAAACAACATGAAACCATAACACACATAGTGTCTATCATAATGTCACCACATGAACATAATTAGATGATCACAATGCATCTAATGTATCATTAACCAAGTATAAAAACTAACATAGTATCAATGTCGTAACTAAAATAAAGTAGCATAGTATCCAAAATACCTAAATGGACTAGCAAATCAACATAAGAAAACTGAAACAAATAGTAGAAACTGGAGGGATACTACATCCTCCCCCCTAGGATAATACCTACTCCTGGAAGACTACAAACAAATATGGATAAATCTCTCTCATGCATGTTGTATCCTCCCAAGTAGTTGATGCCTCATGACTACGATCCCACTAGACCCTCACCTATTCAACATCTCAACCCCTAAGGATGAGCCTCCTATGTTGAAGAATTCCCATGGGATTCAAATCCAACTACCCATCCTCTGCTTCTAACAAATTCCAATCAAGCACATATAAAATATCAAGATGATAAGGCCTAAGAATAGATACATGGAATACATCATGAATGCATGAAAAACTGGGTTGTAAATAAATACGATCCATTACAAGATCAATCCTCTCCACAATCTCAAATGGTCCAATGAAATGAGGCGTGAGCTTAGAGAATTTTCCATAACAAATCATACTCTTCCGCAGATGCACCCAAAGAAATACCTTTTGGCCAACTGAAAACTGAAGATCCACTCTATTGGCATTGGAATAATTCTTCTACCTATCCTGCACTGCCACCAAATTCTCTCTAATATGATCAACATTTTGCTCCATATCTTGAAGAATCTCATGTGGAAGAAGAACTCTATCCTCAAGTCGATCCCAACTCAACGGAGTTTGGCAAGGATGTCCATACAATGCCTAAAAAGGAGGCATACCTATGGAACTATGATACCCATTATTATATGAGAAATTCACTAAGTAGAGATAATATTACCATTCTGACTATTGATCCATCACATACATTTTGAGCATATCCTCAAGAATCTGGCTAACCCTCTTAGTCTATCTGTCGATCTTTGGGTGATAAGTTGAACTGAAGCTCAATTGAGTACCTAAGGCATGTTGCAAGGATGTCCATAATGCTAATGTAAAAACAATATCTCTATCTGAAATCATTCTTCGAGGAATTCCGTGCAACCCAAAAATATCTTCCATGAAGATCCTTTCCACAGATGAGGAATTATAGGATGAATGAACCAAAGAAAAATGTGCTACCTTAGTCAACCTTTCAACCATAACCATAATAGAATCATGTCGATGAGATGACATAGGTAAACCAACAATGAATTCCATCGATATGATATCCTATTTCTATTCAGGAACAAGATTTGGTTGTAACAGTCCTACAGGATGTTGATGCTTAGCCTTAACTTTCTGGCACTCAAGACATCTCGAAAGAAAATTAGTGATATCAAACTTCATCCTAGGCCAAAAATACAATTGTCAAAGATCCACATTCATCTTCTTAACACTAGGATGAGCTGAATAATGTGCTCAATGTGCCTCCAACATAATCAAAGTGTGAAGAGTGTCTTCAAGTGGCACGTAGATACAACCCAAATATCACAACAATCCCTCTATCTCGAGAGTATATCCTATGAATCTACCCTCCAAGAGTCTACCTGATCCCAAATCCATCTTCACCTCCTGATATAGGTTATCTATAGGAAGTACTACTAAAATTTGGCTCCTCAAATCAACTCCAAGAGACACAACAGAAATCTCATGCCTTTGCCAACTAAGAGCGTCAGCCACTACGTTCTCCTTCCCCTGGATAAATTTCACGTCAAATTCATGCTTACATAGGAACTCCATCCAAAATCTCTACCTAGCATTCAAATTAGGTTATGTGAAAATATATTATAGACTACGGTGATCACTGTGAAGTTCAAAATGATGTCCCAACAAGAAATGCCTCCACTGAACTAGAGCATGAATAACTACAACTAGCTCCAAATAGTGAGTAGGATAGTTCAATTCATGATATTTGAGTTTGTGAGACTCATAAGAGATATCATGACCTTCCTACATCAACATGGCTCCTAATCCCTCCAAAGGTGCATCAGTGCAAATGATAAAGTCCTTAGTAGGATTAGGAATGGCTAAGATAGGCACACTCATCAACTTTTCCTTGAGTGTTTGAAAATTTTTCTGACATAGATCTAACCAAATATTTTTTTTCCCTTTCCTCTGAAGAGAATTAATAGGATGAGAAATCCTTGAAAACCCCTGAACAAACCATCTGTAATACCCATAAAGATCCATAAAACTGTGAACCTCAGGTACATTGGAAGACACAGAACAATGAATGATGACTTGGATCTTCAAAGGATCCATTGTAATACCCTCTCTAGAGATAAGATGACAAAGATATTTCACCTTAGTCTAGAAGAACTCACGCTTCAACAAATTCATGAACAACTGATTCTCTCTCAAACATTGCAATACCTGTCTCATATGCTCTTCGTGATCCTTCATATTTCTTGAATATATCAAAATATCGTCAAGAAACATGAGAAAAAGATGATCAAGGTATGTCCGAAAGACACTGTTCATAAAACTCATGAAAACAGATGGTGCATTTTTTAACCCGAATGGTACCACTATGAACTCATAGTGCCCATATCAAATTTGAAATTCCATTTTATGAATGTCTACTTCTGAAATGCGCAACTGATGGTAACCCAATTTCAAATAAATTTTAGAAAATACATTAGCTCCCTTGATTTGATCAAAGAGATCATCAATTTTTGGCAAAGGATATCGATTGTTAACCGTCACTTTGTTCAATTGATGATAATCAATGCACAATTTGAGAGATCCATCCTTCTTCTTCACGAAGACGATAGGTGATCCCCAAGGAGAAACACTCAGATGTATAAAACCCTTAGCCAAAAGTTTCTCCAACTGCAAACGAAGCTCTTCTAGTTCCTATGTGGTCATTCTATATGGAGCTTAAGATATAGGCTCTGCTCCAGGAACCAAATCAATTCAGAAATCTATGTCACATTTTAGTGGCATACTAGGAATATCACTAGGAAAAACATTTGTGAATTCACCAAGAATAGGGTAATCATAAAGAGATACCTCTCAACTATCCCCTACCTCCAATTCATTAACTATTGCTACAAAAAATTGACAACCTTGATGCATGCATCTCCTTAACTGCATAGAAGATATAATCTGCAAGGAGATTGGTCTCTACAAACCAATTACTTCAACTTCTACACTAGAATCATCTGAGAAAGATACTATCTTTCATCGACAATCAATCATTGCACTATGCGATTCCAACCAGTCCATACCCAAAACAATGTTGTAAAAACCAAGAGGTGTAACACGAAGATATACTGAGGTAGATAGAGATCCAATCCTTTGTCCAAAATTGCAAACAAGGAATTCTACTCCTACCTTCATCCTAGAGGCTAATTCAACTTGCCACATAACACCTTGCTTTACTACCACGAGTCCACATTTATCAACAATAGATGGAGAAATAAATGAATCAGAAGCTCTAAAATCAAAAAGGATAGAAACATTAATACCCTGTAACTGACCTGAAGCCTCAACCACAATATTTTGATGATCTTCCTTATGATTATATACCATAGAAAAAACTTTGTGAGAACAACCTTCATCTCCAACTGTTGGCTCCAAAGCTACTTCTTGCTTACCAAATCTAGATGTATCTCTCATAGGAAATTTCCTTGCAATGTGACCCTGCTAACCACATGAAAAGAAACCAGTACCTCTGCCAAAACCTTTACCACCCGATGCTGCTGGTGCAGGATCACCTAGGAAGCACTAGGAAGCACTAGGCAATTTGAGGACCTAGGATGAAGTTTTGAGTTTTTGATACATTGAAGGTCATGTTGACCATTGGGATTGAGTTGGAGGTTTTAGTTTATGTTTTGAGGAAGAGTGATCAGTAGAGGTCAATAGATTATGGTAGACAGGAAGAGTGGATGAGTTTAGCAAATCACTTCACTAGGAAATTGGCAACAAAGTCCAAAATGATGCATCTTTGCAATTTTGGCTAGAATGTAATTGGTATGTCCAGCCAAGAGAAGGATAACCACTTTTTCAACCTTTAAAAGGTGTGTCTCGACCTAATAACAAGGTTGGAAGGCTTTTGTAGCATTGGAGATTGTTGAACATATGGGAAAAATATTGATAAGCTTGTAATTTCTCTGGTTTTTTTGTTTTTTGGCTCTTGTTGGTGTGTTAATGGTATAAACCAGGCACTGTAATATGTGTGCAATGTAATGTAGTTGTCTACCAAGCATTGTTTGGTTTTGTAGTTTTTTTTTTTTCATCATTTCAAGCTTTTCGTTGTAGTTAGTTAGTTTCTTTCCATTACTATTTTGACTGGCAGACCGTCAGAGATGGAGTTCTAGTCCACTTTTCCCCTATGCCTAGTGTATGGGCTCTTGGAAACTGTGGGTAGGCTCCATGCTTGTAAATATGGTAGAGGTAGGAGTCTTTAGGGGTCAAGGATTCATGGATAAATTATGTTCCTAGGCGAGCTTGGCAGAGCCTAGCTAGAAAAGACAAAGAGTGCAGAGCACTAAGGTTGCAGGGGTGCCCATCTCCTAGAAATCCATGGTGTGGAGAGGATGTTGGTTGCCTTGCAAGGGCTTGGAAAGAAGGTGGAGACTTCAACAGATCAAGAGGAGGCAGAACAAACTGACTGATCACAGTGAGGTTAGAAAATGGCTTAAAACAAGCCTAAAATTGCTAAACCAAGGGTGGGGACAGTGTACGGATGATGGAGGCTCCAAACCCCAAAAATATTTGAGGTGTGGGCAAGGGTATCATGAATCCCAAGAAAAGATTCAGGGTTCTTCGGAGAATTTGGAAGAGTTACCTCATTCTCTTGG
The DNA here is from genome assembly GCA_007115665.2 of Sequoiadendron giganteum. Lineage (NCBI taxonomy): Eukaryota > Viridiplantae > Streptophyta > Pinopsida > Cupressales > Cupressaceae > Sequoiadendron > Sequoiadendron giganteum. The sequence continues at coordinate 251,942,527 of CM021101.1, read as the reverse complement.
AGGAAAGACCTATTTTGGAAGCCTAGAACTAAGGAACCAAAACCCTAGATGACGGTTTGCTGAAAGTGATGGAGAGTTGGAGTTTGGTGATTGTCCAAGAACCCTAGCAAGATGTTGTGAAGCCATTGGAAACATATCTACACCTCTGCAAGGACCTAATGGAGTGGTGAGGACAATTAGCCTTTAGGGAAGATTAAGGGCTAAGGAGAGTTAATGGCAAGGCACCAAGATTGGATTGGTAGTTTGAGAGTTAGATGATAGTGGGGTTGGCCAGTAGAACCAGGGGTACCTATACATGAGATAGGACCTAAAGGTTAAGGTTGGAGAGTCAGCTAGGAGTTCTTGAGAACAAGGACCCAGAGCATGGAACAGTGAGTGTTCCATCCAACCCTACCCTATCAGATTGGTATCAGAGCAAGTTAAAGATTTGGGTTAGAACTTGTATGTCAGACCTTGAATCTAGTGGTTTTACAACCATGGTGAAAAAAATTGAATTGTCAAAGAAGGTTGAAGATCAGGGGGAAGATAATAGGAGGTTAGAGAAAGACTAGCTCAACTTGAGGAAGCATTGAACAATGTGGAAATTAAGGCCGATGAGGTCAGTGATAGATTGGAGGGCAGGGAACCAAATTGTGAAGAGGTTGTAGAGGAAGAAAAGACCCTTGAACCTGAACCTATTCTACAAGAGGACCCTTTCTTGAAGGCATTGAAAGCTTTGAGTGGCAAAGCACTTGAAGGTATACCACTGTTTAGTAGAAAATTGGAAGTTGACCTAGTCTTAGATTGGATAGAAGGCATGGAGAACCATTTTTAATATGATGGAGTCATTGAAGTATATAAGGTGAAGGTGGCCAAGTCTAGATTGAGAGGATCTGCCTTGACATGGTGGAAATTCATTCAGACAAAGAGGGAAAAGGAAGGAAAAAGGCCTATTTCAACTTGGAAAGGTATGGTGGCAAAAGTGAGAGAAGCATACATACCAGATGATTATGAGATTCAGCTACACAAGAAGAGGCAAATCTTGAGACAAAGAGACCAAGATGTGAACACTTACATTGAGGAGTTTCAAAAACTTTGTATGAGGTCCAATGTCTCAGAAGATGAAAGTCTCAAAGTGGCTAGATATCTGAACAGCTTGAAGTGGAACATCCAAGAAGAGATGAATCTTCTAAGTCCAAAGATAGTACACCAATGCTATCAGTTAGCTATCAAGATTGAGGAAAGAAGCAAGAGGAAACATGATCAGGCTTCTAAGAGTAGAGGCAAAGGCAAAGATCAAAGAGATCAAAGAGGACATAGAGGTGGCTACCAAGGTAGAGGAAATGAACAAAGAAACCAAGGTGAATCTAAACTCACAGAGCATGGAGGTGAACATCTTCTAGAGGAGGTTATGGAAGAGGTAGAGGTTCTCAAGGAGGATCAAATAGAGGAAGAGGAGCAGGTAGGAGCAATTCATACTTTACTGATATGAAGCGTTACCATTGTGGTCAAGTAGGCCATGTAGCTTATAGTTTCTCAGAGAAAGCATCATCATCAAATGCTGAGAAGAGAGTGGCATATGCACAAGAGGACACCATGAGAATCAAATCACCTAAGATCAGTCACATTGAATTAGAAATGGGAGAGAATCTGATGTTTAGGAGAGTGTTGATCAAACAGTCGGTCAAGGAAGAACCAAAAAAAAGAAGAGCTATGTTTAGAGTGAGGTGCAAGATACTTGGTAAAGTATGCAAGGTCATTGTAGATTCAGGTTCAATAGATAATATCATCTCAAAAGAGGTAGTAATGAAACTGAAATTGGAGAAGGTACCCCACACTAACCCCTACAAAGTGACATGGTTAAACAAAGGGCAGAGTGTTCTTGTCAATGAGAAAGTAACGGTGGAGTTTTATATTGGAGGGTACAAAGATAAGCTAATTTGTGATGTATTACCCATGGATTCATTCCATCTACTATTGGGTAGACCATGGCAGTATGACAGAAGTGCCATGTATCATGGGAAGGAGAATACTATCTCTTTTAAAAAGGATGGGAAGACTTTCAAGTTGCAGTCACTATCAGAGGAGGATGATGGATAGTCAAATACACCAAGTGTCTTGTTAAGTAGTGGCAAGGAGTTCCTTAACAACCTACATCAAGGGGGTGAAGGTTATGTAGTCTTGTTGCAGTCCAAAGAAGAAGATAAGACTGGAAAAACAATCATACCCGGAGCAGTCCAGAATTTGCTTGAGAAGTACAAAGACATAGTAAGTGATGGTACACCTGCAACTTTACCTCCTAAAAGGGCCATTAGTCATTAGATTGACTTCATACCTGGAGCATCATTGCCTAACAAAGAAGCATATAAGCTTACACTAGATCAGAATCTAGAGGTAGCTAGACAAGTGCAAGAGTTATTGGATCAAGGCTTGATTGGAAAGAGCATCAGCCCATGTGTAGTACCAATGGTCTTAGCAACCAAGAAAGGAGGCAATTGGAGATTATGCATTGACTCTAGAGCAACAAATAGAATCACAATCAGGTATAGGTTTCCCATTCCTAGAATTGAAGACTTGATGGATTTTCTTGGAGGAGCTCAGTACTTCACCAAGTTGGATCTTAAGAGTGGATACCATCAAATCAGAATCAAGGATGGAGATGAGTGGAAAACAAAATTCAAGAAAATAGATGGGTTGTATGAGTGGATAGTTATGTCATTTGACATCTCTAATGCCCCTAGCACATTCATGAGGCTCATGACTGAAGTACTCAAAGAATTTACAGGGATATTTGTGGTTGTATGTCTTGATGATAGACTCATCTTCAACAAGACAGCAAAAGAACACCTTAAACATGTGGAGATGGTTCTTAGAAGATTGCAATTGGAGAAGTTAGCCATCAACCTATATAAGTGTGAGTTTTTCAAACAAGAACTTGTATACTTGGGTTTTCTAGTGTCACAAGGATCATTAAAGATGGATCCAAGCAAGGTGGAAGCTATCCTAAACTAGCCTACACCAACCATAGGGATAGAGGTAAGAAGTTTCCATGGATTGGCTCAATTTTATAGGAAATTCATAAGAAACTTTAGTGGCATATGTGCACGAGTATTAGAGACAATCAAGGGTGGTTTGAAAACTAAGTTTGTGTGGACTCAAGAAGCTGAGAAAGGGTTGGAGAAACTAAAACAAGAAGTGGCAACTCAACCTATTCTCTTATTACCAAGCTTTAAAAAGTTGTTTACTGTGGAGTGTGATGCTAGTGGAGTTGCAGTAGGAGGAGTGCTTAGCCAAGAAGGTAGGCCCATAGCTTTCTTTAGTGAAAAGCTTAATTAAGCAATGAAGAAGTATTCTACCTATGATCTAGAACTTTATGCTTTGGTTCAGTCACTTAGGAAGTGGAGGCATTACCCTCTACCCAAGGAGTTTGTGGTCTTTACAGGCAATCAGGCACTTAGTTATATCAACACCCAAGAGAAGTTGAGCAATAGACACTTGAAGTGGATGGAGTACATCCAAGCTTTTACTCTCACCATCAAGCACAAGAAGGTACAAATGAATAAGGTAGAAAATGCATTGAGTAGAAGATTGCTGTCAGTCCAAGAGATATAGATCAAGAGCATTGGAATAGAGAGCTTCAAGGATCTCTATGGGGAGGATGAAGATTTCTCAAAGGCCTACAAGGTATGTTCTAACTTTGAGAATCATTTTCATAGCCAATACTTAGAGTATACTTTGCAAAGTGGATTGTTGTTTAAAGGGAATCAGTTATGTGTTCCAAGAGGGTCAATGAGAGAAAACCTCATTCAGGAAAAGCATAATCATAGTCTTAGTGGACATTTTGGCATCAATAAGACATTAGAACTAGTGCAAAGGTTCTACTATTGGCCTAAGTTGGGAAGAGATGTCAGGAGATATGTAGAGCAATGTGTTGTGTGTATGAAAGCTAAGGGAGGAACTAGCAATGCTGGACTATATCAACCCCTACCCACTCCTAATAGACCATGGGAGTGTGTGAGCATGGATTTTGTGGTAGGACTCCCTAAGACCAAGACTGGTTTTGATAGTGTGTATGTAGTGGTGGACAAATTCAACAAGATGAGTCACTTTATTCCTTGTAAAACCACTCATGATGCTAGCTATATAGCTCACATTTTCTTCAAGGAGATTGTTAGGATCCATGGATTACCTTTAAGCATTGTTTCAGACAGGGATGTGAAATTCATGAGTCACTTTTGGAAGACTCTATGGAGAAAATTAGGTACCAACCTATCTTTTGGATCAGCTTACCATCCTCAAACTGATGGTCAAATAGAGGTGGTTAATAGGGTGCTAGGTAACCTTCTAAGGTTCCTAACCAAAGAATATGGATAGACATGGGATATGGTTATCTCATAGGCTGAGTATGTCTATAATGATAGTGTCAATCGGACCACAGGGAAGAGTCCTTTTGAAATTGTGTATGGAATGACCCAAGAGGTATATGTGAGCTCAGGGATCTAGGAACTATGGAGAATAGAAGTGGACATGCTGAGGACTTCACTCAAACCATGAAAGAGATTTAGGAGCAGGTAAAGTGGATAGTCACCGAGGCTACACAAAAGTTGAAAGACAAGGTAGATATGACAAGAAAAGATTTGCAGTTTACAGTAGGAGATTATGTCATGGTTGATCTTAACAAATCAAGGTTGTAGAAGGGAATTTAAACCAAGTTGAAAATGAAAAGAGTAGGACCATGAAAGGTATTAGCCAAGTATGGGAAGAATGCATACAAGGTGGAGTTACCCGCAGATTTTAGAATTTCACCAATCTTCAATATAGCAGATTTGATCAAGTATAAGGGATCAGTGACTAATGTAGCTCAGACTAGTAGGGAGGTCTTCAAGGAAGTCATAAACATAGCCTTACCTACTAAAGGCAAACTACAAGCAAAGAGCATCTTGGAGTCAAGAGTGCAAAAGTCTATAAGGCATAAGGTGTACATGGAGTATCTTATCAAGTGGAAGAACAAGCATGAATCTGAGGCTACATGGGTACAAGAAGATCAGTTCAAGAAGCATGGAATTGATATATCACTAATCTCTCCATCCATTCCTTAGTGTTTGGGTAGAGAGGGGGAGAATGGTTTAGGAGCACCTAGGAAGCACTAGGAAGCACTAGGCAATTTGAGGACCTAGGATGAAGTTTTAAGTTTTTGATACTTTGAAGGTCATGTTGACCATTGGGATTGAGTTGGAGGTTTTAGTTTATGTTTTGAGGAAGAGTTATTAGTAGATTTTAGTAGATTATGGTAGACAAGAAGAGTGGATGAGTTTAGCAACTCACTTCACTAGAAAATTGGCAACAAAGTCCAAAATGATGCATCTTTGCAATTTTGGCCAGAATGGGAAAAATAGTGATAAGCTTGTAATTTCTCTAGTTTTTTTGTTTTTTTGCTCTTGTTGGTGTGTTAATGGTATAAACCAGGCACTGTAATATGTGTGGAATGTAATGTAGTTTTCTACCAAGCATTGTTTGGTTTTGTAGTTAGTTTGTTTTCATCGTTTCAAGCTTTTGGTTGTAGTTAGTTAGTTTTTTTTCATAACTGTTCTGACTAGCAGACCGTCAGAGATGGAGTTCTAGTCCACTTTTCCCCTATACCTGGTGTATGGGCTCTTGGAAACTATGGCTAGGCTCCATTCTTGTAAATATGGTAGAGGTAGGAGTCTTTAGGGGTCAGGGATTCATGGATAAAGTCTTTTCCTAGGCGAGCTTGGCAGTGCCCGCATAGGAAAGACAAAGAGTGCAGAGCACTAAGGTTGTAGAGGTGCCCATCTCCTAGAAATCCATGGTGTGGAGAGGATGTTGGTTTCCTTGCAAGGGCTTGGCAAGAAGGAGGAGACTTCAATAGATTGGGAGGAGGCAGAACAAACTGACTGATCACAGTGAGGTTAGAAAATGGCTTAAAACAAGCCTAAAATTGCTAAACCAAGGGTTAGGATAGTGTACGGACGGTGGAGGCTCCAAACCCAAAAAATCTTCGAGGTGTGGGAAAGGGTATCATGAATCCCAAGAAAATATTTAGGGTTCTTTGGAGAATTTGGAAGAGTTACCTCATTCTATCGGAGGAAAGACCTATTTTGGAAGCCTAGAACTAAGGAACCAAAACCCTAGATGAGGGTTTGGTGAAAGTGATGGAGAGTTGGAGTTTGGTGATTGTCCAAGAATCCTAGGAAGATGTTGTGAAGCCATTGGAAACATATCTAAACCCTTGCAAGGACCTAATGTAGTGGTGAGGACAGTTAGCCTTTAGGGAAGATTAAGGGCTAAGGAGAGTTAATGGAAAGGCACCAAGATTGGCTTGGTAGTTTGAGAGTTAGATGATAGTGGGGTTGGCCAGTAGAACTAGGGGTACCTATACATGAGATAGGACTGAAAGGTTAAGGTGGGAGATTCACCTAGGAGTTCTTGGGAACAAGGACCCAGAGCATGGAACAGTGAGTGTTCCATCCAACCCTACCCTATCAGGTGCATTCGAGTACTGAAAACTACCTTTGCTAACTATAGACTATGCACTTTGTGTTGGTTGATCCTGAAGGTTACACTTATTATGCCATGAGTTATGGTTCTTCACAAACTATGAATTGTTACTCGACTAAAATTGAGAATTCTTATTCTTCGATGGAAAATGTTGCTACAATTTTTTACCACCCTTAGTGGGTGCCTATTGGTTCCAAGAGGAACCTCCAATCTAAGTCAGACCACATAGCGGACTAGAACCTAAAGTAGGTGCACTACCTATCTGAACACCTGTATGTCCACTCAAAGACATAGACAGATTCTCCTCCATAATGCATTCCTACCTCCATAGTCTTCGGCTTGAAGACTGAGACTCCTCCACTGATACGAGCAATGAAGCCCCTAATGCAGTGTTATACCAACATAGCCTCATTGTCCACAATTCTAGCATACTATTTGAGCCTGTAGAACCTATGCTCAAACTGCTCAATTGATATAGCCATCTGACATAGATCATGGAACTCATTTGCATGATGTTTTCTCCAATGCTCTGATAGGAAACATGCTCTGAATCACTCCAAAAACATAACCCCTGATACTGAACTAATCTCCAAGTGATTTTTTTCTCCTCCAATCGCCACCATGTAGAGGCAAAGCCTCTAAGATGCACAGTGGTGCATCTAACTCTAGTGTTGCTACCATAAGGATGCATAGAAAAAGACCATCCCAAATCTAATATCCAAGTTTTCACTTCTAGATCACCATCAATACTGTCAAATGTGGGAGGGTGTGCCTCGAATAAATCTCTCATATGCCCTACAACAATGACATCCTACTCCATAATCTCATCAACTCTCCTAGGTGTTTTTTATCATTCTCTATCCACTACCTGTTGAGCCTCCTATCTAGGACCAAGGTGAGCAAGAACTTGCTCAATCAAGGGATGCAAAAGAGCTCCCTCTGATTTTGGTTGAATCAGATTTAGTTCCTCATCCACCTGATTAACTCGGGGATCCTATTGCTCTACATGCTCACTCTCATGAGAACTCTATGGAGGGGTATCCTTGTGATTATCCATATGGCCACCACCTTGGCCTCAACCATGACCCCTGCCATGATTCCTAGGCATGTTCCTACACAAAACTTAAGACAGTTCTCAGTTTCAAGATGCAAAAGACAATAGGAAAACACACACTACAAAGTCTAACATCTAGGAAAACCTAGTGGGATCACAAGAACAAGAGTACCCAATGTTAGACCCATGCTCTGATACCAAGTTGTAACACCCCACCATGGAACCTAGAGAACAATAGATGAACTAACCAAATAACCAAACAATTTTTTTTAAAGTCATTCGATTACAACATGTGTACAAAGTAAACAACTACACATACATTCTCAAGGTTCCATGAAAATGCTACTTAAACATACAAAAGTAAGAACATCGCATTATAAAACCATAGACATAACATTAAGATAGATCATAGCAATGATGAAAAATCTAATTACATTATCATACCGAAGTTAAGTTACATGATCAAGTTACATCAAAATAATATTGCAATATGGTCTCACATAATCATCAATAATGTATACAATATAGATGATGATCACGATACATCTATCAATCTTGTTCATGAGCACACTCAGCCTCCAACTCCATGAAAAAATTAAATCAAGAACCTATCATAAGAACAATATCATCTTGTACTACATCACCTACAAGGGGACCTAATGGAGGATAGACACGTTCCTCCCAACCATGTGGTACTTGTATGTCCACCCCCCATGCTACGAGATAATATCAAGACCACAAAGACAAACAATTAAGAAGAGAGAACATAACATCACTTGGCTTGATGTACATATAACTACATAACAATATCAAAACCACATGATAAAAAACCAGCTCTTAGAGGCAACATCAAGGCAAATGGTAACTCTACACAAGAGACCACATAACATGTATCAAGATTAGAGTGTCATCACATAGTTTACTTTAGGTTACCCTAGTGAATCTTTCTAGATTACTTGCCTATTGTGTGATCTCACAACACACCCCAAGATTGTAAGGCTCTAGGACCCCCCAAATTGTTTTTTTAACTCTTAAGGTATGAGCTAGCTATTTGGAAGATCGCGGAGAAGAGAAAAGAGATATAAAATAAATATTTGATGTAAAGAATGCTTTGTATAAAGAGTTTTGGGTATTATATACTAGGAACTGGGATTTTTTGAAAAGTAGAAAAGGAGAGGAAATATGTAAGTCAAGCGTTTCGGTCTGATATTTGAAATGTGGGATAGAAGGAATTTTGGTAAAACTGAAGTCCAGGGAAAGTTATGGGTGAAGCTGAATACTAGGTATCAGGTATTAGGTTGTAAAGTATCTAAGTTTGTAATTATCTAATGAGTCTGATGGTCTGGTAGTCTGGTATATATATATATATATATATATATTAAAGATAATCATACAAGAATTCGTGATGTTCTTTTTCAAAAGCATGTTACTTATGGAAATTTGTAGTATAACATTTGAATAATGGTTTGATTTACATGACATGCTTATAAATATTTTTTTTAAGGGATTTAATGTGTGGAATTTATGATTGCAGGAAATACATATTGTTATGCAAAGTTCGGGTATGGATGGCTAGGACAACCAAGTTTGCAAATAGATCTGATGGTGTTACTAGGTTCAATGATACACTTTAGAGGCTCATGCTTGAATAAATTTTGTTACAAATAAGTGCCAGATACCAAAAACCCGAAACTCTGGACTTTAAGCATGTGGTGAGAAAGTGTACTCATTCTAGGTATCATTTACTTCTGGAATGTTCAAATCAATAAAGAAACTAGAGTGTAGGAATTGAATTTCCACTAGATCATTCTGAATGTATGGGAAATTCTTACACTCAATTGTGCAGATTGGTTTGGTTCCTTGAAGGAACCCTGATAATAATATATTAAAACTTGAAGAGCTTCAATGAGCAATTGAAGTCAATCTTCAAAGACTTCAATTGTAATTTCTTGGCCAATTACTATCTTCCATGTTCCTTGATGTGATTCATCCCTTGGATTTTCTCTCATGTATTTGTGTTCTATAAAAGGAAATAGGATTTCTTTTTTAAGTTTAGAATTTGTGGATGTCAAAAGAGCCAAAGCTTCTTTAAGTTTCATTCTTTTTTCTTGTTTTCTGAATCATTCCGGTCTAAAAACTTGTATGCATGTAGACATTGATTAATATCAAAGCCAATTTGATAGGTACATATCTCATCAATCTTTTGTAGTTGGTTTTGTTAGTTCAGCTGAACAAGCCCATATGTTGTGTCATTTAAGGGTGCATACATTAACTACTCAATGTCCAAACTAAACCATTCTCTTTAAAAGTTCACACCATTTTGTATGTAGTTGTGAAGCAATCTGGTGAAGTATAAAATGGTTTGCTTTGATTTAATTAATTTTGGGGGGTATACACGAAGAATAATCAGGAAAAATTTTAATTTCAGTATTTTTTATGCTTTATTTTTAGAATAGATGTTTAAATTCTTTGAAAATGTTTCAAAAAAATAGATAAATGGATGGAATTCATTGAAAATATTTTGATTATAGAGAATTGTTGAATGCTTAAAGCTAAATCTACTTAAGTGATAGAAATCAAAATTGTTGATGTTCATGAAATATTATTTTATCTTTCGGTTTCATGATAATTGTTTTTAAGATCCAAATTGAAAGAAAAAAAACTTAGTACTTAGTATAAATATGATTTTTAATGGACACAATCCCTTTGAGATTAATAGAAAATTCACATCACACCTTGAAGCGAACCTAGTAGGATCATGACCTGATTTACCAGAGACTTGGGATTGAACTAAGTTGATCTTATTATTTTGTTCCGGAAAAGTTCCCTTTGAGATTGACTTGTTTCATATATTTCAAGAAGAATAGGCTTCTTCGAGGTTTTCCTATGGAGTTTCTTATTTGACACTATTGATGCGAGTGAAATCATTGTCAATAGGAAATGGTGCAAGAAGGAGGGAAATATTGTTATTTTCTTTTAATCTAGTCTTGAGTTTTAAAGCTTGTAAAGTGACGTTAAATACAAGATAGTATTGAAGTTGAGAAAATTGTGAAGAGTTTTAATCAGATATTATATCCTTTTAGTTTTCTCACTTTAAGTAGGGTCACCAAATTAAGAATTCATGATACAACCGATCATGGTGAACTCGATTGCGATATTTTTTTGACTAGGGTGAGCTTAGCCATGTGTAAAGTGATTTTGTTAATAGAATAATTTCTAACTACTAGAAGGAAAGTGTCATTAGCAAAAGTCATGCGCAACCCTACTAAAGCAAGAAATGTTAAAAAATCAACTCATACAACAAAATAGTTGGATAACTACAATTATTACAATGAAAATCAACAAGAATATCGAGATTTTGGAATATTGCACCAGAAATGAGGAAATGACATTGATTCATCATCATTCCCCTTATATGTGGAAAATGCAAATGAAGAAAAGAAGCGGGAAAATTGAGCAAGAGACACGTATATTTTATCCCAAATAGAAAATTTACATGATAAAAAGGGAATTTTCCTTGATTTTATGCAAGATACAAAATATCAATCTTTCACTTTTTCTCTCTTTAATAATAATATAAATTGTGATATATCTCGGTCTAACAAAGCACAAAGTGAAGAGTGGACCGAAAACATGAAAATTCTTGGAGGAGAAAGTCAGAAGATGAACGCAATCGTTCATGGAGATAAGCAGAGTATGGAAATGAACCATGAACTTGGGCTGAAAGAAGGTAGAGTATGGCCACCTCAAAAAAGTGTGTGCGACCGACCTTTAGTAAGGTCATTTTCATACATATGAGCCAAGTCATTAGTAAATACTCTTTTGAATTTATGATTATCAAACATAGAAAAATTAAAATAATTCATTCTTGTAGTAGGATCGTTGAAATTTTTCTGAATGAATTTTAGGATAAAATTGTTGTAATTCGTACGAAAATGACAATGGAAATAATTATAGAAATTAGAATTAGTTATTTTTTAGGGTTATACATTTGATAGATAAGATGCCTAGTTAGTTAGGGTTAGTCTTTTTTAGGGTTTATTTTTGTTTTGTTCTTCTTTCTTTATTTTTCTTGGCCTCTGAATTTGCATATTCTGCTTAACTTACCTCCTAATACATGAGAGTTAAGGGCATGTGCAAGATCATGATGGGCCAAAAAGTGGCAATATGTAAGTGATATGATGGCCCATGTAGCTGACGACTTTTTTTTAGCCAAAATTGATGAAATGAAAAGGGTTTTTAAAGGAGATTCTCAGCTTTTCACCAGTATAAATTATGATTTACTTTGAATTTAATAAATAATTAGTATTCATTTTCTATTTGAATTATGACTAAAGTGTTGATTGATAGGCTGATTGAAAAACATCTATAGCTTTCAAACGGTATCACATTTTTTGAATCTGGAACATGCATCATATTCTATGCTTCACATATTGTAGATTAAAAATAAAAAATTGAATTTCATGAAGTTTTGACCAAGTTAAGGTGGTCAGACATATGAGTTTTTTATATTTTTAAAAGTTGTAATAAAAATATCATAATTAATTATTTACTTGCAAAAAAAATACAAAAAATATGCATCACATGAGGACATGAGTTCTCTACTTATCTAAAATATTATAAAAAATTATTAACATTTTATTGTGGTTAGGGTGGTCAGATAGACACCTACTTCTTATTTTTTCCTTGAAATTTAAGTACTGCTGCATTGAAATTTCAAATTTTCAACAAATAGATTTAAAAAAATAAAAATAAACCTAGTAGTTTAGAAACTACATTTAATTTGCAACAAATTCTATTTTTACATATTTTGAAATAATATAGATAACTTATTCAAATTTTTATGTCAAGTTTCCTAACTCTGATTTTTTGAATTTTCATCACCACTTAAGGTCCTATTTTTTCCATTATGATCTTGCACATACCCTTAATCTAAACATTTATAGAAATATGGTGATTTTGCAAAAAGAAAAAAGAAAACCATACACAGTAAATGCATGCTTTGAAATTACTAAAAGCTATATATATGTGTGTGTGTGTGTGTGTATCACGTATGTACATCATTATCAAAATTATTATTCCAAAAGAGGAAAAAGGTCAAAAAGAGGGAGCCTAGCTGCAGGTGGTGGTTATCATTTAGTCAATATGGAAAGCATCATCCATCAGAGCAAAATATCTAATAAAGGTGAGTTCCCTATGAGCTTCAAAGTCTTGAATATGGAGGTTTGAGAGAAAAGGCCGAAGAGGAACTATTTCCCCATGTTCCAAGAATCGAGCAATATCATCCATTGAGGGGATTCCAAAGATCAGGTGCGCTATAGATAAAATAGTATCCAAGCTCTCCAAGTACTCATGTCTCACTATCATGTTGGTAGTTGAGCGAACATCTTCCATAGAAATCCCTATATCTAGAAGAGACACTACAAAATGAGAAGCCACGTTGGAGTAAAATCGATAGTAGCAACTGGATTCAACATATTTTTCCCCAAGGACTAAGCAAAAATTTGGTATTGTGAAACTAGAAGTCCTAATGAAGAAAACCTTTTCAAGCCTTTGAGATGTGATACTTCCTAAGAAGAAATTTTGGCGGCTAGAGCAGCTTAAAAAGGTTGGAGTATCCATGGCTTAGAAGCAAACAAAAGTAAACAAAGCAAGAAAATGCAAAATCAAAGAAGAAAGCTAAGAAAGCATCTGAAGAATTTAGAAGTAAGAAATGTTGAATTTATAGAAAGCCATGAAAGGAATGCGGTACATAATTGCCTCAAGAGAAGTCTTGGAAATCATAAACAAGGTGGAAACCAAATAATTGTCTTCAAGATGGAAGGTTAAATGAAATTAAATCTTTGCACATTATTGTTGATAAATTGCTTCATATTTGAGTAGTACGAAGATTGTGGATCAAGAAAGTTGAAGATTTTGAAGTTAATAAGTGGTATGTGTGGAACCTAAAAGAAAAACTAAGTCGGTAAGGTAGTACACATCACCACCTAGATAAGCAGAGAGAAATGATACGTGCAAAGACAGGCATGTGAACTAAATGAAGAATAATGGGATCATGTTTTATATAATCATTATGATTTTGATCCATTAATCGAACGTAGTGCTGAAAAATCGAAAATGCTAGCTGAAATTTTAGCAGTTGCCATAAGAATTTATTAGAAAGATGGTAACTAATGTTTCTAAATTTAGATTTAATTTGGTGATTAAATTGTTTATTGCTAAATTTTAATTTATGCATATCTTTTAACATATAACGGTTTGCGATTAGCTAGGATTTGGCATAAGGTGGTAAAATTTAGTTGGAAATACACACCAACAAGGAATATTTTAAGTGAATTTTTGGGAAATAGTGAATTGATAAAGGTATTTTCATTAAACTAAAAATCAAAAGGTGACCTTCACTACTACTGTAATTCCAAACCTAGTAGTGGGCTTCTTTACCTGCAAGTTGAAAATGAGTTATTATTTCTATATCTAAAAAAAAAATAAAAAATAAACTCTTTAGGCTATCCAAATAACTCTACTAGGGCTATAGACATATGGCTAGCAGTAGATCTATGTTTGGGGGAATTATAGAGATAACCTTGTCGAGCTATGGATGCCTGACTGGCAGGAAGGCTCTATCCCCGGTTGGATTTGGAGGATTATCATATTATGTAGTTCAATGTTAATGAACTGATTATTTTTACTAAGTTCCAAAAATTGGAATTAATCAGAGAACACATGGATGTTTTTGGGGGGAGTTTTATTTTTTATGTGAGAATCTAGGTAAAGGTAAAGGTTATTGTTTTAAAATATGTATAAGTTTCAATTTACAATTGGTGATTTAATTTCAAATTTTATTTAAATTTAGTTTTATTGGTTGAAATTTGTTGTGTGGTGTCACAAAACACCCAAAGATTGTAAGGCTTGGGGACCCCCCAAATTATTTTTTTAACTCTTATGGTATTAGCTAGCTATTTAGAAGATCACCGAGAAGAGAAAAGAGATATAAAAGAAATCTTTGATGTAAATAATGCTTCGTATAAATAATTTCGGGTATTATATACTTCGAAGCGAGATTATTTTAAAAACAGAAAAGGTAAGGAAAGATGTAAGTCAAGCATTTTGGTCTGATATTTGAAGCTTGGGATAGAAGTAAGTTCAATAAAACTAAAGTTCGAGAAAAGTTATGCGTGAAGCTGAATACCGGGTACTGGGTATCAAATTGTGAAGTTTTGAATTTTGTGATTATCTAATGATTTTGATGGTCCGGTAGTCTGGTATATATATGTTGAACATAATAATACAAGAATTTATGATGTGCTTTTTGAAAAGTATGTTATTTATGGAAATTTATAGTATAACATTTGAATAATGGTTTTATTTACATGAGATGTTTATAAATATATTTTTAAGGGATTTAATGTGTGGAATTTGTGATTGTAGGAAATACAGATTGTTATGCAAAGTTCGGGTATGGACGGTCAAGAAAACCAAGTTTGCAAATAGATCTGATGGTGTTATTACATTCAATGATACACTTTAGAGGCTCATGATGAAATAAATTTTGTTGCAAAGAAGTGCTAGATACCGAAAGCCTGGAACTCTAGAGTTTAAGCATTCGACGAGAAAGTGTACTCATTTTGAGAATCATTTATTTCTGGAATGTTCAAATCAAGAAAGAACTTAGAGTGTAGGAATTGAATTTCCACTAGATCATTCTGAATGTATGGGAAATTATTACACTCAATTGTGTGGATTGGTTTGGTTCCTTGAAGGAACTCTGATAATAATAGATTAAAACCCGAAGAGCTTCAATGAGCAATTGAAGTCAATCTTCAAAGACTTCAATTGTAATTTCCTGGCCAATTACTATCTTCCACATGCCTCAAATTTATTCATCCCTTGGATTTCCTCTCATGAATTTGTCTTATCTTATCTGTGCCTTGTGTTCTATAAAAGGCTAGGGGATTTCTTTTTTATGTTAAGTTCAAAATTTGTGGATGTCGGAAGAGCCAAAGCTTCTTTGATTTTTGTTCTTTTTTCTTGTTTTCTAAATCATTTTGGTCTAAAAACTTGTATGCACATAGACATTGATTAATATCAAATCCAATTTCATAGCTACCTATCTCATGAATCTTTTGTAGCTGGTTTTGTTAGCTCATCTGAACAAGCCCATATGTTGCACCATTTAAGGGTGCATATAGAAACTACTCAATGTCCAAACTAAACCCCTCTATTTAAAATCTCACACCATTTTGTATGTAGCTGTGAAGCAATCTGGTGAAGTATAAAATGGTTTTCTTTGATTTAATTAATTCTTGGGAGTATACGTGGAGAAAAATTGAGAGAAATTTTAATTTCAGTATTTTTTCTGCTTTATTTTTAGAATAGAAATTTAAATTATTTGAATTTTTTTTTTTTTAAATAAATAAATGGATGAAATTCATTGAAAATATTTTGATTATAAATAATTTTTGAATTTTTAAAGCTAAATCTACTTAAGTGATAATAAGGAAAATTGTTGACGTTCATGAAATATTATTTTAAAATCTTTTAGTTTCATGATAATTGTTTTTAAGATTCAAATTGAAAGAAAAAAAACTCAATACTTTGTATAATTATGATTTTTAATGGACATATTCCCTTTGATATTAACAAAAAATTCACATCACACCCTGAAGCAAACCTAGTATGATCATAACCTGGTTTATCAAATACTTTGGATTGAACGGAGTTGATCTTATTGTTCTGTTTAGGCAAAGTTCCCCTTTGAGATTGACTTGTTCCATATCTTTCAAGAAGAATAGGCTTCTTCAAGGTTTGTCGGTGGATTTTCTTATTCAACACTGTTGATGCGAGTGAAATCATCATTAACACAACCTTCATAATGAGTTACCCTAGCAATCTCTATCGATTCCCAGCCCCTACATGAACTCATGTGGAATCGAACTACTCCTCAAAAATTCAAAGTTGATCATGCCATTCCAGGCCATCTCAACCTACCCTTAATCTATATAAACACTAAGGTATAAGGCGAGGAAATCAATTATCTGAGTTAATTAGTGAACATTACCCAGCCCCTATTACATTAAATTAAGGTTTTCATTGGATTAACAACTCCTGATAGGTTACCCTGGTAACCTCTTAGGGTTTTGACCCCTAAGAAAAGCCACTCTTCCTACATACAATAACATAACTTACTGACAAATACATAGGATAGCCATCATGCACATGAATTAAAACCATGAATATACCCATCACAATCATGACAAGACCATATAACATGCAAATACCTCCAATGTGATAACATAAAAATGGTGCATGGATAATTCCCAATCAAAACTTGTAATAGATTATCAAAGTATAACATAATAAATTTTACAACACTAATTACATTATTCAGCCTCTAGAAGATTATAAAAACCCAATAACACCAAAGTACACTTTTAATCATTGAAAAATACATATAAATTTTTCCAACATCAATATCCTTCAAATCATCATGAACTTAAGTTTGTAAAAAGTTAATACAATTGACATAATAAAATGTCCTATTTATTGTTTTCAAATTAACAAAATAATTCAATAATCATCCTTAATTAAGAATGATATAAGCTCATTAAATTTAAAAACCATTCAATCAAATCTAATATATATATATAAATTAGCATACTTTAAAATCAGTATTCAGTTTCTTAAAAAGAGACTGTAGAATATATATATATATATATATATATATATATATTCTCACATAACTAAAATTAGAGCATATCCATATATATATATATATATATAATAAACATTCAAAAAGATAACAATCATAGCCAAATCAAGCCTTAAGTTTTATCGTCAGCCTCATAGAAGATACTAGCATGTAACTTTGTGAACTAAACAATTATTGCATGCATATCAATCACATGCATTAAAATATGATAATACTAGTCGACAACATGCATTTCAAGGTATACAATAGTGATTAAACATAACCTTCACTGATTTTAAATGCAATAAAATCGAGAAAAGTTGGATTCTATGCAAGATATGCAATGTCTATTCACCAAAGGAAAACTTACTACATAAAAAAACAATGAACAAAAATTGAAAAAAAGTAAAAACGTCTCCAACCAATAGAATATTCAGATAATCAGAGATTACTAAAAGTAAGAATAACAAGTATATTGTTCACTGGCCATAACTATGAGAATAGTGATCCCATACAAGAAGGCTCATGATCCAATATGTTGCGAAGATAAACTTAACATGAATGCAATTAAGCGACCTGGCTACGCATTATTACTGCTAATATAAAAAATCAAAACAACTATAGCTCATAATTTCAGTTGTCAAAGAGGTTAAGCAAGGGTTCAAAAATACATACAACCTACAAAAATAGAGGTAAGTGAAATTTCATATGTTGGAAAAGTCATAAAGACAGAAGAATCTGTGAACAACACAACGTATTCTTTTCATGCATAAAGTAATATACACACATACATTGCTAGGTATTTAACCAATAATTTTGAAAATGTGGAAGAGTAACTAGTACCACAATAGGAATAAGTGAAGAAGATCATAGACATCAAAAGGGCATTACAATAATCTAAAAATTTGAAGACGCAAAAAGAAGAGTTATACTAGCACACAAAACAGATCATGCAAAGCATATGAGTGAGGAGGCTGCAAATTCAATCATATTTCACATTCTAAGCAAGAATATTATTGCCTAGGAGAAAGGATAGGACATCTCGAAACTAAGAACATGATCAGCAATGGTCAGGAAGAATATGAAAAAAACCTAAAGAAAATGGCAATCTAATTAACAACTAGGTTTTTTTTTCAACATAGTTTTCATTTCTCAGTAAAATTTCTTTAATTATTTCATTATTAATCAACAAAAAATTATTTTCTATTGTTTGTGCAGGATATTCAGCAAAAAAATTCTTCCAAAACAAAGATTAAACACCATAAACGAAATTCAAAAGATTTAGTTCGAGAAAATACAAAACACAGAAAAGAACCTAGTAATAATCTCGAATTCTGACGAAGAATGAAGCAAGACATGGGAGATCCGAATCTCACAACCTTTCAACACATACAAAATATAAAAGTTCACTGTCTTCAAATCGTTCAACCAAAAAAAAAAAACAAAGAAGAAGCGAAAAGCTTTTTTCCCCAAAAACTGTCATAAAAACAACTTTTCTAGAAAAATCCAATTGTCATGCACAATTTTCCTAAACAAAGATTTTTAATTCAATTTTCAATTAACTCACAATAACAAGACTAAAATAATTGTTAGTATGCAATGAAATTGATCAAACAGTTCAAATTAATTAATTACTCAAGATAACACTCCCTGATTGCAAGTTATAGTTTTCAAATATTTATGCATAAACTATTGAAAACAAACTCTTTATCATTATCTATTTTCATTTATTTAAGTTTTCACAATAATCAACAATTAAATTTAATTAATATCTATTTTAATAAATTTAAATAATCAAATCCTTTAAAACAATCATCAAACTTTAATTATAAAATTATCTAAACATAAGTAATTTAAATAACATTACATTTAATCAAATATCTTATAAATAAACCATTTAACTAATTAAACAAATCAATTTCCAAACATGACAAAAACACAAATGACATGATGGAAAGAATGACGAATAACAACGGGTACACATCCTGTAAAGGAACAATGGCTAAAGAAAGAGGACCTGACATTATCTCTGAAACAACATGTTTCCATTGGGTCATGGCATGCTCATACCTGAAAAAGCAGGTGGATTTGATGCCTAGTACCTACAAACTGCATAAAACAACGTTGTCAAACATATCCACATATATCGACAATCACACCATGAAGGAGAGTGACAACATAGTAGGGTACACATGAGTGAGTAATGCTAAAATATCTCCTTCACTAAGACTGACATGCAATAATACATCATCATAAACACACTAAAGCTCATAAACAACATGAAACCATAATACACATAATGTCTATAATAATGTCACCACACGAACATAATCAGATGATCACAATGTATCTAATGTATCATCAACCAAGTATAAAAACTAACATAGTATCAGTTTCATAATTGAAATAAAGTAGTATAGTATCCAAAACAACTAAAATGACTAGCAAACAAACATAAGAAAACTGAAACAAATAGTAGCAACTAGAGGGACACTACATAAACACACATTGGATGTATGCTTAATTAAATAGAATGAGGATCTAATTTCCTAACCAAAATACTAAATCACATACAATGTATTTTTACACATCATAAGAAAACAGATGTATACTTATACTTCCTAATTGAATAAATTAGTTATATACACATTTTCACATAATAACATAAAATATAATGTGTTTATGAAGAAATGTCATAGCATAACAAACTACAATCCCTAAGGAGGCGAGTGCCATACACTTTCCACATAGACACTATGTATAGTATCGATGAAGATGCATTGCATTGAATAGGTCTTTTAGAGGTGTTACATCCATAGATGATAGTCCATACACACAAAAACCATACATGGAGGTGATTATGTAAGAACCTAACCAATTAGGGTTGAATTTCCCCTTTTGATCATGTGGCACATTTACATTCTTCTAATTATCATACAAAACAAGATTACCTACCTTGAAATTTCAGGAAAGAACACCTTGATTATAATTCTTAGAAATAGATAATTGATAAGCTTTGAGGTGTTTCAGGGCCTGTAATAGGTGCTCATCAAGAAAATCAAGCTAGTTTAAATGTTCAGCATGGTAAGTTTCATCATCAATCAACACTTTAAGGGAAACCCGTAAGGATGAAATTTCCCACTCTAAAGGCATGGTAGCCTTAGAACCATACATGAGGTTGTACAGGGTTATGCTAGTATCCATATGAACACTCGTGTGATATACCCACAAGGCATACACCAATTGAGTATGCCAGTTTTTGTCATGTTTATTCATTATTTTTCAAAGAATTGGCTCAAGATTTTTAATATATTATTTAGCTTTTCCATTTGATTGACGATAGTATGGTGTAGAAAATCTATATTGAATATGAAATTTTTCCCAGAATTGCTTTACCTCTTTGTTCTTAAACGAAGTACCATTTTTAGAAACAAGGGTAGAAGGAAATCTGAAATGAGCAACGATATTGTTTAAAATAAATCTATTGATTTTTTCAGCATTCATGGATCAAAGTGGAACAAATTCGACCCATTTCATAAAGTAATCAATAGCGGTAATGATGAAAATATTTCCTTTAGAAGAAGGAGGTGATATTTTTCCAATGATATCTTACCCCCATTTATCAAATGGCCAAGGAGAGGTTTGATTTTGAAGATCTTGTACAAGAGTCCAACTAAGATTATTGTGTTGTTGACATTCAAGACACTTCTTGACAAAGGAAAAGGAGTTCTAATCCATTTTTTGACAAAATTATCCCACGAGAATTAATTTAAGCACCAAGTATTTTCCACCAAAATGTCCACCCCAAAAGACCGAATGGGCTTCTTGAAGCACAAGGGGTATTTTATCCTTAGTGAGACACTAAATAAGAAGAACATTATAATATTTTGGATAAATAACATCAGACGATATAATATCAGATTGAATTTTTTTGTATCTGAGTGTGAGCATTTTTAGTCGCATTGTCAAGAAAATTTCCAGTCTTCAGATAATTATAAATGTGAGAATACTATTCCCCCGAGTCTATGTGAGCACACACTAGACTATCAAATTTAGTTAGATCTAAGATAGAAAGATAGTGAATAATATGAACCACAAAGTGGTACTCTTCTACACCATCATCTGAAGATACAAGGGAGGTTGCACTCACCATTGCATCTATGTGTTGATTTTCTCTCCTCGAGACACTGTCTATAATGAAAGAAGAGAAATGATGAAAGAAAGGATAAAGCCAAATCTTGATACTAAGATAGCTTACTCTGCTTAGCGTGATATGTTCCTATAATTTGGTTTACGATAAGTTTGGAATCACGATGAATTTGAAGATGTTGAATGTTTAGTGCCATCGTGGTACACAAGCCAGTCAGTGATGTTATTAGTGCAATAAAATTCCAATTGAAAGGATAGAGGAACCAACTTTCCTTTGGGTGATATTAAAACTACACCTACCTTAGAGCTAGTTTGACATCTTGATCCATCGAATTATATCTCCCATACTGATTCATGATATAATACAAAGATATTTTCTTTTAAAAAATATCTAGATTAGGGAAGGAGTGAGATGAGGGAGCTTCTGCCAATTGATTGTGTAGACACCGAAAAATTGGTCTAGGCCTGCGAGTACATATTCGACATAATTTTCTATAGTCCATGGTCATGATTAAATAATGTTAATTATTTAATTACCTTTCTAAGACATATTTCCTCTATTAATTAAAATACCCCTTTTTAATCAATTCACTAATTCATTAATAACCTTTATTCAACTTGATTAATTCAATAAATCATATTTGTTTAATTATGTCCCTAACTAATTAATTCTTCCTTCTTAATTAAATAATTTATTATTTAATTACCCCCTTTATTAAATTTCAACTATAATTAAATATCTTTATTTAATTATTCATTTAACCCCCTTTATCTATAATTAAATATTTATTATTTAATTATTCATTGTATCCTTTTCAATAGTCAAATTAAATAAATTATCTTTATTTATTTAATTAATTAAAGTCTCTTATTTTTTAATATTGAATTAAATTAACATTTAATTCATATTTATTTATTTATGTCACATTCTCCTGTCAATCAGTTAACTAATCATTCACTCACCTTTTGACTCAAGATCTATTTTTAGTTCTTCAGTTATCTTTGGATTCAACACCTAGTTGTCTCTACGAGAAGACTCTTCGTCACAACTAGCCGATTAACTAGTTCTAACTCATGTTTACATTCAAATGCATTATTCTTCGAGTTCTAACTTTGTCTTTGACATACAAAGTCTATTTCTTCTATTTTCAAATATTCTTAACTCAAGATTAAGTTATCATTCTAGCTTAGTCTTTATCCTGCAGTCTTTTCTGAATCATGTACTAACTCACATTCTATCTGACATAGAACTCACATCGCATGAAATTCATCAATCTCATCCATCGATTTCTCTTTCAATCTAAGTTGATCGCTCGAAAACCCAAAATCTATAAAATGGCCTATCATTATCATTATTCCTCCTCCCGAAATCATACACTTTTGAGAAAAAAATTATCTTCGATATTTTGCTTAGACATTCGATGAAGTTATGCTTGCATCAAAAATAGAAATCTAACAGCAAGAATACTAAAACAATAAAATGGAGAAAAGAAATCGAGATAATTCAAAGGAGTGAACACATATTTGGTGAGAGCTTTCCATTAATTTGTTTAGTTTACTATGTTTGCTTATTCGTTCTTTGTTGTTTGATTTAAATTAATATTGGCTAGATTAGGATTAACATCATTTATCCTAGTTGTAGATATCTTTATCCAGATTTTAGTCTATGTTACATATGGTGAACCCAACATGAACACACTTCAAATTCACACATCTTTTTGTCTTTTTCATTTTTCCATTTTTCATTTTTGTAGGTTATCGTATGGCACACCACATCTATTCATAAAAATGGCGTATCTATCCTCATGCACCACATCTACCATATTTTGTGATGCATCTGCCATTCTGCACCGCATCTGTGAACTTGTGCACTGCATTCGCCTATCAACAATCGCACTTTTGAAGAATCTTTCAAATCACACTTTTGGGAGAATTTTTAAATCAAATAGATAGCATGGTTGCATCCAGAAGGGTCGAGAGATGAATTTTCATATATTATACTGCATATTTTCATTAAGGGTAGCATTTTTTACAAGAAAAACATAATTTGTTTTGCGGTTGCGAGCTGAAGTGATGCATTTGTGGCATTCTGTGATACATGTGACTTTGTGTGATGCATTTGCTACTTTTTGCATTGCATTTGACTGGTAAATTTTTTTCCCTGATTTCTGAAATTCTTATGTTATGCATCTGACTTTTTGTGACGCATGTGACTTTGTGTGACGCATTTGTGGCTTTCTGTGACGCATCTAAGTTTGCAAACCGCATCTGCCATTCTACACCACATCTGTGAACCTATGCACTGCATCCACCTATCAAAGGTTGAGCTGCATCTATGGCTCGAAACACTACATCTTCCTGGTAATCATTTTTTCCCACTTTTTAGTCATTTTCGTACATTCGTACATTCGTACTTTCATTCTCATTGTTTGGGTTATTTTGATTTTTGCTAATGTTTGTTTTTAGTTGTGTTAAGGTGGATTAAATTAGTGTTTGTAGGATGAAACATATAAGATAATAAAAAAAAAAAACCATACCTTTTCTACAAGACATAAGTCGAAGACCAAGAACAAACTACTGATCAGTTTGCATGCAGGACCTAATGCCTTTGTTTTTATTTATTTAGCAAGATTTATGTTTGGTAGATAAATAAATGTTATTTGGAATAAAAAGAATCAGTGTTTGCTTTTTCTAGTGTGAGAGCACATATTTTTCACCCTTTACGACTTGGTATATCGGAATATCCTCTCCCCTTGCGTAGTCATGCGATCTTGGGTGTAAGAGAAACAGTTACTAACTCTAGAACTTGGACCTATCTTGGTGGGGAAAAGTACTCACCCCAAGATGACTTAGACCGGTAGCATGCTAGACGCCAAGCGACTTCCAGCCGATATATAAAAGTGGATTCTGTGGAAAGCCCAAGAATTGCGCTGACTATTCTGATGAGAAGGGCAAAACTGATCTCTCGCCAAAGTTGAATAGTGCCCCATAAACAAAATGCCCTTACTAAACACCTTGTTGTAGATTTTCCAAAATCCTACCTATTTGTTGGTGTAGCAGGGTCGGCCCTGTGAAGCCATCTTACATTCTTACGGTTTACATGTGGAGATGAGATGTATGCCATGGGAGTTTCACGGGTACAGTAGCTTGGCTACCCCGTATAAGTGAGTGCCATGGAGGGGAGCCAGTGGGGTCAAGCTACTAGTCATCTGCCATAAATATGCGTAGCTGGAGAAATCCAAGTAAGAACTCAGTAAGTATTGTCCAAAAAGCCTAGGTTGTAAATTTTTTCGAGTCTTAATAGTTCTATCATCACAAACTAAAAATACATTGATTGTTGTGTTTGTTTTTGCTGTATTCGTCAAAAATCTTGATAAAAAAATGGAGTCATTCAAAACAACTTTCGAGAAAAACTTCAACTGTTAAAAAGTGAGTCGTAGCTGTCAGTTTTAACACCACATTTGTCTTAACGAATCACATTTGTTAGGGGAAATGCTACATGTGTCTGTCAAAAAATTTCATTTTTCATAGTTTGGATATTTCTAACCGCAACTATCACATTTTGAGTCACATGTGTGCATGCAAGCCACATCTATCAAGTTTCAAGCCGCAAGTGTCTATCAAAAAATTTAGGTTCTACAAAGTCCATATTTATAACTGCATGCATATTGAAAAACCGTATTTGTCAAAAACAAAACCGTTTCTGTCAGAAAAACCACATGCGTATTTCAAAAACCGCATCTGTCAAAAAGTCCAAACTCTGTTAGTGTCTGAAATGAGGTCTTAGTCAAATCATCGCATGCATCATTGTAAACCGTATCTATCAAAACTTGAACCCAACTATTAGGTGAACCGTATTTGACTATCAATATAAAACTTCGAAAACCACAAACTGATTCTGAAACATTACTGTCATTTTCACTTCTTAGGTGCCATATACATCTTAGTCACAATCAACGTCTTAGTCATAGTCATCCTAAGTTGCATACATATAAATACTTCCTAGGAAATTGCATATCACATAATAGATAACTGTCCTTGTCAATGGATAAGTTCATGTCCTGATTTGTCACAATCATTGAACCTAGTCACTTTAGTCCCATTTAGTGGATCTTTTCAGCTCAATAGTCTAGTTTTAAAAATTCACCTTGTCAACTATCCTTGTCCTACAATCAGGTTCCTTGGTCAAACACAAATTATTGCATACATTTATTCCATAGGTGGTAGGTTATACCCTTCTTAGACTCATTTATCATCATATTCTACTCGAGATTTTGTATATTGTCCATCCTATCATATGTCATCTTAGTATACGTCTTTTTAGAAATCATTTTAGCAACATCATTTATTGTCAAAAAATAAAAATAAAAACACAGAAATAGGACATATCAATTTTTAGACATAGTCTGCATTCCCCTATTTTGAGCAACTTTTCATGGTCGAAACAAGGTCTCAAAAGAAACAAAAAGCAATGACAAACCCCAATGAATTCATCAATCCATTCGAAAATCAACCATCAGGAAGTGAAAGACCACACAAACCTTTGCTTGAAAAACACATCACTAGAGACACACATGGACAAATTTACATTGAAGATATAGACATAGCAATACAAGATCCTGAATTTGCATCCTTTATGGATGAATGTTTGGAAAATGATCCCCAATTATCTAGCAAAGTTCCTAGCAGAAGGTGCCAAACTACCAATAGGATTTTATATTCGTACTTTGCAAACACCGCAAACTATGATGTCAAGTGTTTCTATTTCCCAAATTACCGCAGCGATACCAACTAGTGTATCTACTCAAACATCGTTAATTGTAAGCACAATCCCTTTCAACGTAACACAGGGTTTACAATTTATTGCAGGAGAGAATTCCTCCAACCCCTTTGGTACCAACACTACTAGTAAGAGATCCAAAGTTGGCACGAGGATTCCTATACCACATCAGAAAACACAAACTGGAAGTATTCCTATACCAAATCAAACCATTCAGATAGGAAATATTCCTATACCAAATTAGACCATTCAGATAGGAAATATTCCTATATCAAATCAAAACATTCAAATAGGTAATATCCCTATACCAAATCAAAACATTCTAACAGGATATATTCCCTCGCCAAATCACAACCCATCACAAAACATGGCATTTCAGAACACCTACATTGATCGAAACAACGCAAACAACATGTCCTTGACACAAGTAGATGTCCACCAAAACCAAATGCAAACTCTTCAACAACAAATGGAAAACATGTTTATGTCAGGAAAACGAACTATCTCAGTGCAAGACCTATGTCCATGTCCATTTGACAAAGCGCTTTATATGACACCTTTCCCCCATGGATACATTATACTGATTTTTCCTAGGTATAATGGGAGAAATAATCCTTTGGAACACATTAGATAATTCTCAATGGAATGCATGGACATATCATATGACCCCACATACTTGATGAGACTATTTCCACGAACCCTTATCGGGATAGGACTGGAATGGTTTTCTAAATTACCATATGGTATACGATCTTGGGGTGAATTAGCTAAGAAGTTTGTCAAACATTTTTCCTTTAACATAGAAAATGAAGTAACAATAGAAACCTTGTGCCACACAACACAAGAAGACAGTGAAACTTTCACCACTTTCTTCCAAAGATGGAGAAGTCTAGCTAGCAGATTTCCAGTTGAAATGCCAGAAAAGTAGAAGGTCACGGTATTCCTTGAAAACATCAATCCAAAACTATGACGCGACTTAAGGGTACATTGTTGTACTTCATTTCTAGACTTCGTATAAAAGGGAATCATCCTTGAAAAATGCCCTATTGACAAAGGAGAAATAAAAGTACCAGGCAAGAACCTAGTTGTCCAACATAAAAATGCACCAAATGATAGAAACAAATTCTGGTCTAGAAACAAAAATGTTATAAATGACAGCATTGTTGATGCTAAAAACATACATGCAGGACTATTTATCACACTTAGAGGTTACAACTCCAATCAAGACATGACGAATAGTCCAGATCAAACAACCAATTATGTCCAAAATTCACAACAACAACCTCAAAGAAGATTTCCTACATGTGAATTTACTCCTTTAGGACAACCAATCAAAATGATTTTCAAATAATTGATTAAAAATAATCTCATCAAACCTTTGGAACCAAGAGAGTGCGATCCTAGATAGTTCAAACCTTCATGGTGGGATGAAAATTCCTATTGTGACTATCATCGAATGAAAGGACACAACCTACAACAATGTCACCAACTAAATAATATTATACAAGACTTTGTTGAAAATGGAACCATAGAGGTCAATGGGCAGAAAAATACCAAGAACAGTGATCATAAGGTCCACAGACCTGTTACATGACCACACAAAAGGAAAAGCCTCCAGTTCGAGAACCAAGAATAATCCATCAGCCAATTATACCAATACCAAGTATGACTATGGTAAAGGAACAATCATAAATAACCTCAGAGCTGCAAATGAAAAATTCAATACCATCATCATTAAGAAGCATCTAGAATGTAATGTAAACACACGCAAAACTAAGATTACTATTCTAGGTCCTTTTCCTAAGCCACCTACACAAACTTCCAAGTTTAAGTACAACCTCCTTGATCAACTGAGCAAAACCCCCGCACAAATATCCATTTTGGAACTATTGAATTTATCACCTGAGCATCGAGCCATTCTTGAGAAATATTTATAGAACACGATTGTTCCTATAGACTTAGATGTCAATCATTTCAAATAAATGGTGGGATATTTGACCAACTCGCATCATGCCACATTTTCCCAACAAGATTACTCAACCAAAAATTCTGATCATAATGACCCATTACATCTTGAAGTCCTATTCCATCAAACCAAATGCAGACAAGTCTTGGTAGATGGAGGAGTAGGTTTGAACCTATGTACCCTAAAATTGGTTAAGGCATTAGGATTCTCAGAAGACTGCGTAGACACCTCTAAGAGTATAGACATCAAGGCTTACAATGATGATGAAATATCATCCAAAGGAGCTGTCATACTCCCTATTAGAATTGGCCCGACAATTATGAACACCAGCTTCCAAGTCTTGGATCTCACCCTTCCGTACAACTTGTTATTAGGTAGACCTTGGATACACACAATGAAAGTTGTACCTTCAACATATCACCAATGACTTAAATTCCCTTATAATGGCACCGAGATGATGATTGATGGTGATCTAGATCCATTTCAATATTGTACAAGCCTAAGGAAAATTCCACAATGAAAAGTACCAGTTAACCAAGAAGCTTCATCATCCACTTTATCCCTATATGTTGACCCATCGCATCTTACTAAGTCCATTTCATTCAACCCACCATCATCCACTCCTAAGGTCAAGATCGAAGACAAGGGTTGTGGAGAATATTACATTAAAGCATCATACTGTGTCATTCAACTAATTCCACCTAAGGCATATGGCTCACCCATGGTAGATAGAAGACAATCAGTAGTCACATTTCGTGTTCCCCCTACAATGACATTGACCAAATAGGGAGAGTTAAGTGAATAAATTATGGATCAAGGTGATATTAACTCCTGGTTGTATCGAGAAGACAATGAATACCCCTCACCGTCTATTCAAATAGCTAAGGACCAATATGGAAAAGGCTTTAATATTATGCAAAATGATGGCTATGATGGGAACAGTGGGTTAGGACTACATCAAAATGGAAGGACGAAACCAATCACTATCTTGCCACGACCGAAATACCTAGGGCTATGGTTTCAACCACTCAAAATTGGGTTTCCTAGTGCTTTGTCATCATTTCAAGAGGAAGAGAGTGCTTATGCAAGGATGGAGACATCCCATGAACCACTTCCCCCAATCTACGATGAGTTTCAAGAATCACTTCCCCCACTTTATGATGAATCTCCTGACTCAAGCAATTGTGAATGGGATTCCTATTCCTCTACCAGTACCATGAACATAGATGATCTCTTTGGAGAATTGGACCTAAAGGTAAAACCTATACCAAAACCAACTAGTCCCCTTCATAGGAATCACTTGTATAAAGAAGAATGGCATAAACACTATTATTGAGAAACCCTTGATCGTGCATCTTGGGCACCTTCCAAACTATCTTCTGACGACTCAACCCGTACTATAGTCCCACAATAGAATATACCTACCTATAGGAAAAGGAACAAGAAGGAGTTAGTCCAAAACTTTTGTGATCATTTCAACCATTCTATATTCACCTTTTCAGTAGCTACCTTTAATAACTCTGATGATGACATGCCCCTTATATATATTAACTGGGATCAACAAGGTACACCTATCATAGATACATTCGAGAATGAGAAAGCAATTGCTGAGTTCATGGGACTTAGAGATGGCATACCAAGAGGGGATCATAAATCAAGTTTTACCATAGAGTTGGACAACAAAGCATATTTTGGGGATTCTATTTAAACCTCTAGTCGCAAAAATGAGAATAAAAAGAAAAAAGACAATGAAAATAAAAATGATGAGTCCCTAGGTGAAAATTGAAAGGTGCCTTTGGATGAAGAAATAGTCAAAATAAAGGATGTATCTGAGGGCGAAAACCTCTCAAAGGCACCCAAGGATAGAGGTTTAAATATTCTCCTCATTGAATAGGAAAAGTCACCGATGCTAGTAGAAGAATCTATTGAATTCAACATAGGTACAAAAGAGAATCCTCAGATGGTATATTTTGCAGCTTCTTTAATAGAGACGGAAAAACATGAGTTTAAGGAATTCTTCAAAAAGAGATAGATAAACTTTGCATGGTCGTATACTGACATGCCTAGGCTAGATCCAAACCTAATATTGCACCATTTACCACTATAGCCTGGTATTAAGCTAGTCAAATAGAAGTTAAGGAAAATGCATCGGCAAATTGCTCTATTGGTCAAGGCAGAACTTAAGAAACTCTTGGATGTAGGATTCATAAGGATGATAGACTATGCAGACTGGATATCAAATCTTGTCTCAGTGACTAAACCAACTGGGGGCATCTGCATTTGCACAGACTTTAGAGACATCAATAAGGCATGTCCTAAGCATGACTTCCCTTTGATGAACATAGACATGATAGTAGATCTTACATCAGAATACGAGATGCTATCCCTCATGGACGGTTTCTCTAGATATAACCAAATCAAAATAGCAGTTGAAGACCAACACAAGATGAATTTCATGTGTCCATGGAGCACATAGTGTTGGAATGTTATGCCATTTGAGCTTAAGAATGTAGGAGCTACCTATCAACAGGCAATGACTACGATTTTCCATGAATTTGTACACACTCTCATGGAAGATTATGTAGATGACATTATAGCTAAATCAAAAACAAGGGAAGATCATTTGAAGGTTCTAGATAAGATATTCCAGGGGCTAGACAATTACAACGTCAGGCTAAATCCGAAGAAGTGTGTCTTTGGAGTGAAATCAGGGAAACTTCTAGGGTATATCATCTCCAAATAAGGTAAGACCTATCATAGAAATGCCTGCTCTAGTCAGCATTGGTGAACTCAGAACACTACAGGGAAGATTATAGTCCATCAGGCGTTTCATTATACAACTGGTAGATAAAATACACCCATTTCAACATTTACTCAAGAAAGGAGTACCATTTGTGTGGACACCTAAATTTTAGGATGCTTTCCAACAAATCAAGGATTACCTACTCACTCCACTAGTCTTAATTCCACCTACAGATGGAAAACTATTGATATTATACATTTCAGCAACTCAACCGGCATTAGGATCTCTTCTCGCACAAAACGATGATCAAGGTCATGAGAGAGAAGTCTATTACATCATTCATACCTTAGTGGGATATGAATTGAATTATAGCAACATAGAATGTGTCTATCTTGCAGTAGTCTTTTCTACCCAAAAAATTTGGCACTATATGCTCAATCGCCAAACAATGTTGGTTGCAAAGATTGATCTACTCAAATACCTCCTAAGTAAAGCAACATTAACAAGCTGATTGGCTAAATGGGTTATGATACTTAGTGAGTATGACATCCAATATATCGAGAGGAAGTCTATAAAAGGATAGATTATTGTAGACCATCCTTTAGAGGTAGATTTTCCTGATGAATTTCTCTTCAACATTGACATTAAAACCGAATGGAAATTATACTTTGATGGGTCACATACAAATCGTGGTTCAGGAGCGAGTATCCTATGTGTTACACCTCAAGGTGATACCATTCCTAATACATTCATGATTTCTTTTCCTTGTACCAACAACATAGCAAAGTATGAAGCCTTAGTGACAAGATTAAAAATGGTAGTTCAGTGGAAGATTAAGAGTCTACATGTTTTTGGTGATTCTTAGCTAGCAATTCAGCAAGTAAATGATGATTACGAGACTAAGGATGAGAAGCTTGCCCCTTACAAGCATATGGTTGATAGTTTCAAGCAATACTTCCATGAAATTACCTTCCAACAAATACCACATATTCAGAATAGGCCTGCAGATGCTATGGCAACCATGGGTTCCTTGTTGGATATTTCAAGTAACGTGCCTAAGTTTGAGTTTTTGGTTGAACAGTTGTTGGTCCATGTCTATGATTTCCTTGATTCTGAGATGGTGTGTACAATTGTTGTTCCTACGTCTCCTTGGTATAAAGACATATTCGACTATCTAACTGACCAAGCCTTACCTCTAGACCTGTCACATAACCAACGCCGAACCTTCATCCATAAGTCAGCTAAATACACCATCATTGGAGATACCCTGTATAGACGTACCTTAGATAGCACCCTAATGACATGTCTCGATGTTGAGGAAGCACAAACAACTTTGCGAGTGGTGCATGAGGGTATATGCGGATCCCATTTGAGTGGTCCTACTTTAGCCCATAAGATTATGAGACTAGGTTATTATTAGCCTACAATGGAGAAAGACTCATATATCTTTGTAAAGAAATGTAGACAGTGTCAGATACATGGTGATTTGATAAGAGCACCAACACAAGAGCTTTGTCCGATTACATCACCATGGCCTTTTTCCCAATGGGGACTTGACCTCATAGGTAAGATACACCCTCCATCATCCAACGGCCATAAATTCATCATAACCGCCACCGAATACTTCACCAAATTTATTAAAGCTATTCCCATGACCTACATCACTGACATGCAAATATCTAAAGTTATCCTAAACTATATTATTTTTTGGTATGGTGTACCCCAATCCATAATCACAGATAATGGATGCCCATTCAAGAACCAAGAAGTATACCATTTATGTGAAGAGTTCCATATCAAACATCATTTGTACACCCCATATTACCTACAAGGTAATGGCCAAGCCGAGGCATCTAATAAAACTATTGGTAGAATCCTGAAAAAGACTATCAATGACACTGGTCATGACTGGCACATACAACTTAATCTTGCCTTATATGCTTACTGTACAAGCATCCATACTCCCACTGGTGCCACTCCATATTCCCTAGTATTCAGATTCAAAACTATCTTACCTATTGAGGTTGAAATACCTTCCTTGAGGGTATCCTTGAAGGGTCACATTGATGATGAAGAATACCATGTATCTAGGTTACAAGAGCTAGAATTACTAGATGAATGAAGACATAAAGCACTAGACCATTTGTAGGCATATCATAATCGTCTTCGTCAAAGATATAATAGGAAAATTATAAATAGACACTTTGACATTGGTGACCTAGTTTTAATCGAGAATCCTAAGAATCAAGCTGAACGAGAAAAACTAGGTAAATTTGAACCTAACTGGTTAGGGCCTTATATTGTCACAAAAGCTTTTGGGTCAGGAGCATACCAACTATCTACTCTTGAAGGAGAGCCACTTTTGTCACCTATGAATTGTCTTCATCTAAAGAGGTTATTACTTAGCTTCTAAGAATCTGTGTCTTAATCTAGAAAATACAAAAAAAGGGAAAAAACAAAAAAATGGTTACCTTGATGAAAACCTAGCAAACATGCGTCTTTGTAACACCAATTTTTTTTTGATAAAATCAAAAAAAAAAAACAAACAATGAGAAATAATCAATCCAATAGTGAAAACCGCTTCGGTGGTGCTATGGATAAGTACCATGGTGAAAACCTGGCAAATAGGTGCAATGTGTAGTCAAACTCACTCTTTCATCTACCATCATTCCAATAAGACTTTTCCACCATCCCTCATAATAAATGGTTGTCCTATCCATTGCTTGGAATGATTTACATCTAACGTCCATTCTATCACATTCCCCATTCTATCTCACATGTCTTATTCCCGACTGGGGGAAAATCCTTGTTTTGTGCCATGACACCTTGTACATAACATTGTACCATCGAAAATGTCCTGAAAAATCCAAAAACATTAGAAAACTTCAAATATCCAAAAAAAAAAATCAAAGCATGTTAGAAAATCCCCAAAAATAGCATCAGTCATGTCAAGTCAGTCATGTTAAGTCAGTTGTAGACATATTCGAACCATGTTGCCTCTGTGACTGGGACGTAGGCAAGGCCATCAATCGATGTGCCCCTAAGGCATTAGGTCTACCATTATAGGTTTTTCATGTATCACACACATTTAAATCATGACTCTTTGTACATTCAAAGTCATTGGTCATGTCTAACTATGAGGTCTCTGCATGTACAACTTAGGCAAGGCTAATCAATTGATGAGCTCTCGAGACCACACTAGGTCAATCCAATAGGGTTTATTCACATTCACTATCACACACATTGCATATCATCAACTTAGGTCATTCCTTTAGGGTATCATCTCATGTCATACACTTTCAATACATACACACACACTTTTAATCAATCAAGGAATCAAAACAAGTCATGCATCAGCAAGACAAAAAATCTCAAAATCATCAAGTCAATATCAAACACATTGTCAAAGTGATCAACCTATGTCTTAAGCAAGATATGTCTTTCTTGTTAACAAACACCATCAAATTTTCATAGTCTCATGTAGCTTGTCACATCAACGTCATCAGGCTCCAACGTCTTATACGGAATGTGTCTTTTTTGAAACCAGGCTTTTTCATGCCTTATATAGATGGTCACCAAGTTGAAACCAGACTCAATGTCTTATTGTAGTATGTGTCATTCATCACATTATGCTATGTCAAACATCAAACAATCAAACAATCCCACAAGATCAAGTTTTGGTGAATAATTTTAGTTGGCTTTATGACTTTATATCTTATTTTGTCTTATCCTTTTATCGATTTGTGAATTTAGTCCGGTTACTAGCTTTCTCAAGGATGTCCCTTGAAGGATTTAGAGAAGCAAGGATGTCTCAGAACTCTTTTTCTTTGACTCTTGTCTGTCAACTATTTTTTTAACTTTGGTTTTTGAGTCATGTAACTAGTTTCCTCAAGGATGTCCTATCAAGGATTTAGAGGAGCAATGGTGTCTCATGACCCATATTTTTATTTTTCTGTTGTTTGTGGTTTGTCAAGACAACAACGACTAGGGCAACTTTGTCCTTAGTATGAGTTAAGACACTCCTTGTCTATGACTGTCTATTTTTCATAGATGGATGACTTTGTACACTATGGTCTATCTCATATCATAGTGTGTACTATCCATTTGTGTCATGTCCCACACAATAATGATAACAAGCAAGCATAACGTATTTGGCAATGTATCAAAGATCATATGTTTTCTCAATCAATCAACCTTCGTTATTTCTTACTAAACATTCTAAATTCATTCATGCTAACATTTCTCTTCTTTGACATAATGATAAATTCCTGTGACACAAAAGAAAAACATTAGGTCATTTGCATATACATACATTCTATAAGCATTTCATATAGTTACATTGCATTTTACATATTAGAACATTAACATCTTCATTGCATATCTATGAAATCAGGACATAATAGGTATTTCATCATCATAAGATAAATAATGTGAACATTGCATGTACATATCACCATCACATATGAATAAACATCATATAGAGCATTACATCCATTTTCATAAGTAAATTAAGACATCCATAACATCATTATAAAATGCATAAACTCATAGCATGTAGAAACATTTATTCATAACACATGTACATACATCATCTAGGAAACATAATCATGTAGAAATAATGCATCATCATAAAATAGAATTGCATATCATATAGAAGCCACCAAAATCATATATATATATATCGCTCAAAATAATGTGTCATAGTAAAATGTCAGAATGTATCAATAAATAAATGTGAGCTCGTAGGCTCTTTGATCAAAATATAGTGTCTACATGTATAACAACATATCATCATGTCCCACTACCACTACTATCTCATGGTGAAGGTGGTGGGAAAATCTTCGGAGGTGCTCTTTGTGAGGTGGAAGGCCTCTCATACAGACCTGCCCTTGGTGGTCCTACCACACCCTCTGTACTCTGTGTCCTAGTGTCACTCCTGCCCTATGATCTCTGAGTGTGAACCTCTGAAAAGCTAGGAGCTCATCTCTCTACTGGCACCACTACCTCATAAAAATCCATGTAATAGGTAGCTCTCTCAACTGATCTTACTAACTCCCATTCCATTCCATCAGATGAAGACCCACTGCAAAGGCACTTGACCTCTATAAACTATTGCTCTATCTCCTATCGTGAGGCTATGGCCTGATCCCTCTCCATGAGTGCATTGTCTCTCTTTGCATGGACACTGTCTCTCTCTATATGAGCACTATCACTCTCTATCCTCATAGCATCCATCTCTACTATCATTAGTCTCAATCTCTCCTCCAAGGCCTCCCTATCACCATCCCTAGGGGAATCATCCTCCCGTCTCCCCTCTACAATCTGATCCCTGAGCTCTCTCTCCTACTCCTCCATCGGTGCCTCCTCCTCAACATAATCCTCCCCATATCCTACCAAAATGCCTAGAGGGTCTATGTCCATGTCCATATCAATATCCTCTATGGTATCCTCTCCTCCAATATCTACCTCAGCTTGCTCCTCTACAACTACCTCCTCGATAGCATGCTCATCTCCACCCTGTACATCCACTCCATCTCTGATGTCCAACATTGGTATATCCTCTGCTGCTACCTCTTGGATAGGTGAAATTCCACCTACCTGACCCCTCTTCATCCTCTCTACCCTCTCCTACCACCTCTTCCATCATCACCTCTCCCTCCAACTCTACCAACTCTGGCACCTCCACATCTTTGTCACCCTCTCGGTCTTGTGCCTCATCTCTCCACTGGTGCTGATTGATCTAGATCGGTGTATGGAATAGGGCAATGCTCTGTCCACCATATGTCATATGCAGCTGTTGTCCTTGGGTCTACTACTCCATCTCTCCATCCCCACTATACTGGTTGTAATTCCTATATCTCTACCTCTGCAGTAGCTACTGGAATCATGGGCCCCCAATATGGAACCTCTCTAGACAAATGAGCAAACTCTTCTCTACTCTGCAACTCATCCTCAACCTCACTAAATTGTATCAAAAATCTATCTGGTAAGTGTCTCTCAATGATGTGCACACTAGAAATAGTCCTCCCAATCAAGTACTATGTCTGTCTACAGAACGAAAAATGTTTGTCCTCATCTGACCACTCCTCACAATCCATGTATGCCCTCCACGTGAACTGATCTAGAATGTCAAGCGCATGTCTCCAACATGACTCTAAGTGATGTGTCCCATGTACCGGAACACATACGGGGCTCTCTCCCATCACTTTACAATAACTGGAGGATGAAACATAGCTATCCTCTCCCAAGCCCACACCATCAACAGAGTGGTCCCACAACTCAATGACTATGTGTCTCTATATGCAATATCATGAAGATGGAAATAAAACATCCCCAATAGACATGGAGCCCAAGCATACATGGTCTCTCTCTCCAGCATGCCAACCAACATCTCACCTCATCTGACTAGAAAACCATGACCCTGTCGGCCTAGTAGAACTATCCCCCCTATCAATTTACATAATATGTAGTCAATCCTATCATATCTATCCACCAACACCGACCATCTAATCTCATAGTGCTCGATCCCGAGCCTATTGATATCATCCACCTAGTAAAATCTCGCTAGCTCAGTCAATCCGCGCTGGGTATCGTACATCACCTTCTCTCCTCTAATTGGAAGTCTCAATATCCTATACACATCCTCTAATGTGATAGTCACCTCCCTAGTTTGCAAATGAAATGAAGATTTCTCAGAGTGCCATCGCTCGCACAATGCAGTAAGCATCCCCCTGTTTGCCTGAATAGTGGGCATCGAAAGATAGTGACGTAGACCAAGTCTCCATAGAATTCATATCTCTGTACTACTCAAACAATCTCTCAAATTGAATGTGTCAAGACGTGTCTCCTGCGTATATATAGGATCCAATACAACCTACATTTCAACCAACATGTCAAAAAATTTCAACATTTTCCTTAGAAAATTTTACCAGCCAAATGCGGCTCACTTTAATAGATGCGGTGCATTCTTACAAATGTGTTGCATGAAAACTCATTTGCATCGCATATTACATATGTGCTACACATCTCCCCCAATCTTTTCTACCTACTACAAATGTGGTGCACAAAAACAAATGTGGTGCATTTTCTATAGCCCATCTACCTGCTACATATGCATTTCACTAATGCATATGCTGTTCGCTACCCTACATGTGTTTATCCCTAATGTAGATGTGTTGCATAACTACATATGTGGTGCATTATAATTCAAATGTGATCATTTCCTAAAATTCCTAAACTAGCCTAAACATGTTTTAGCACATGCGTCGTTTCGCAGTCAAATGCGGCAAATACGATGACATATGCGTCGTTCATGAAGGACCGCATATGCTAATTAATTTTTAATAGCATAGAAATATGTGCAAAAATAAATTTCAAGACTTCTTTTTCGAGTACAAACCAATGGTCCTATGTCAGCTGGCCACCTGAATGTCTGGATCCGATATCCTTGATGCACAGCATAGGGAATGGGTGCCATCTTCGTCCGCTAGTTAGAGAAAATTCTCAGTTTTCCTAACTCTTCTGGGTGCAAATGAATTGGTTTTCAACCTAATTCTTATTTATAGCTAGGGTTTGGGTGGCATTCCTTCATACCTTCTCTATAGGCTGCTTAACCTTTCAACCTCAAATGACCCGTACACATCCGTATTATCTCCAATTTCAATTCTGTCAACTCCATAGCATTTCTGACCATCAAATTGACTTATAGGGAATATTTCCTAATTTTTTCGAAATTTTTCAAAAATTGTCAATTTTCCCGAGGGGTCATACCTTCACCTATTTCATGTTGGGGCACGATCGGGGCATATTTTCTTTGACACAATGCTGAAACAACATTGTATCAAAGAGGGGCAAACTGTAGACACCAAAAATTGGTCTAGGCCTACAAGTACATATTCGACATAATTTTCTATAGTCCATGGTCATGATTAAATAATGTTAATTATTTAATTACCTTTCTAACACATATTTCATCTATTAATTAAAATACCCCTTTTTAATTAATTCACTAATTCATTAATAACCTTTATTCAACTTGATTAATTAAATAAATCATATTTATTTAATTATGTCCCTAACTAATTAATTCTTCCTTCTTAATTAAATAATTTATTATTTAACTACCCCCTTTATCACATTTCAACTATAATTTAGTATCTTTATTTAATTATTCATTTTCAATAGTATCCTTTTCAATAGTCAAATTAAATAAATTATCTTTATTTATTTAATTAATTAAAGTCTCTTATTTTTTAATATTGAATTAAATTAACATTTAATTCATTCATATTTATTTATTTATGTCACATTATTCTATCAATCAGTTGACTAATCATTCACTCACCTTCTGACTGAAGATCTATTTTTAGTTCTCCAGTTATCTTTGGATTCAACACCTGGTTGTCTCTATGAGAAGACTCTTTGTCACAACTAGTTGATTAACTAGTTCTAACTCATGTTTGCATTTGAATGCATTATTCTTTGAGTTCTAACTTTGTCTTTGACATACAAAGTCTATTTCTTCTATTTTCAAAGATTTTAAACTCAAGATTAAGTTATCGTTCTAACGTAGTCTTTATCCTGCAGTATTTTTTGACTCATGTTCTAACTCACGTTCTATCTTACACATAACTCACATCGCATGACATTCATCAATCTCGTCCTTCAATCTCTCTTTCAATCTAAGCCGATCATTCGAAAACCCAAAATCTATAAAATGGACTATCATTATCATTTTTCCTCCTCTCAAAATCATACACTTTTGAGAAGAAACTTATCTTTGATATTTTTTTTAGAAATTTGACTAAGTTATGCTTGCATCAAACACAAAAATCTAAGGGAAAGAATACTTAAACAACAAAATGGAGAAGAGCAATCGAGATAATTCGAAGGAGTGAATGCATATTCGGTGAAAGATTTCCATTAATTTGTTTAGTTTATTATGTTTTCTTATTCGTTCTTTGTTGTTTAATTTAGATTAGTATTTGTTAGATTAGGATTAACATTGTTTATTCTAGTTGCAGATATCATTCCAAACTTTAGTCTATGTTATAGACTGGAAACAACTTGACCTTTAATTTCTTTCTCATTTAAAAAGTCAATGTCAAACTTAGAGATAAACATTAGCCATTTTAGCAACCTTTCAGAAAGGTCGGTTCTAGTGAATAAATATTTAAGATCACATTTCACAATTACATGGGTTTTAGGATGAAGAAGATAATGTTATAACTTGTACATTGCAAAAATGAGAGAGATGTTTTTTATTCATGGTAGAATAATGAGTTTCATAGTCAACTAGAATACGAGTAATGTAGTACACCACTTTTTCTTTACCAGCATCATCATGTTGAGCTAATAAAGTTGCTAAGGCATGAGGTGATGCAAAGATATAAAGGAAAAATGATTTGTCTTACAGAACTGACATTAAGATAGGAGAATTGGAAAAATAATTTTTTATTAACTCAAAATATAATTCAAACTCATCATCCCATCAAAAGAAAACATATTTCTTCAACATATGCATGAATGGAAGGGTGCATTCAACGAACTAAGATAAAAATCTATGAATTTCCTGAATCTTCCCCTATAAACTACATAGTTGAGAGATGTTTTCAAGATGATTCATGTTAATGATTACATCACTTTTATTTTTATTGTCTTCAATTCCACAGTGAGAGCTGATAAGTCCTAGAATATTGTCAACATCTACACTTAAGACACACTTGAGAGGATTTAGTCTCTAATGGAGCTTTTAAAATTTTACAATTTTTATTATACCCCATGATTTTTTTTTCAAATTATCACCCTTGTGCTTGGTGGTCCTATGTTAAGGTTTAGGGGTTTGTTACCCTTGTTCAAATTTTGCAAGATTATTGAACCCTTACTTTATATTTTCAAGTTGACCCACTATACTAGGTTACCAGTTGTCTTAGTTGTGACTTATGGCATTGTGCCCATTTTTTTTACCAACCCTGTTGCTTAGTCTTGAGAGTCATTGGGCATTTGTTAAGTTTTTAATACTTTATGGTTGGCCCAAAATATTTCATCTTTTAAAGACTTATGTCTTGAGTCTTTAAAAATTTTAAGGGGGTCATTTCCCATCACCTAGACCATGTCCCCTCCATTATAACAAACAAATACGCACATGCAAAAATCCAAGCCTTTAGATTTAATGATCAAAACCCAAGCCCTTGCACGCACACCAGACAATATTAAAATAATAAATTTTGGCTGGGTCACACAGTGTGCACAATTGTGCCATGCGTCCTTTTGTTCAAGTGGGACCCATTTCCCACCGATGGTATGATCTTCTGTTGTAGATGATCGATGGCTCTGATGTGTTGTTAGGTCTTAATCTGAGCCATAACATGCACACAACACAAAATATTAAATGATTTCACCTAACGCCTTGTATGGTATACACGATCGTGATAGGTGGACTTTGTTGGTGGCTTAAGGAGGTTGGATTTGGCCTACAGGTGGTATACGTGTGTTATGACTGGGAGAAGTATCATTGGCCAATGGATCTGCCATATGATGGCATGGAATTTTTTAATGTTGTTTACTCAATTTGAGTCGGTCGATGAGCCAACACACTAATGCATCAATGGCCCATATTCACTATACAGAATTGGCCATGTGATGACTAATAAGGCTCTGCAAATGGCGAGCATTAATGGTGCAAGCTCTTCAAAGGATATCGGCCTGATTTCCATGTGTGCGAAGGGCTACTTCTTGGGAATTATAATGGATTTTGCATTTCTTTCCATGTACCTAGGAATTAATGGTGATGATGCAGATGCCAACGAAGGATCACTCATTTGCTTGTGCTTCAATTGAAGCATTGATGATCATTTCATCAATTTGCTAAATAAATTAGGATGATGAGTTTTTATTTTTCACCATAGAAATTAAGACTCTAGAATTCTTTGTGCTTATGTAGTGAGTAGTTACTCCTACGAAGGTTTTGAGTCTTGATGCAAAATGAGAAAGTCGACTATGTCTCCTTCAACTGTGCATAGGTAAGCTAGAGGTAAAGTGCAAAACTCTAGTGGTGATTTCCCATAGGATGAACAAGATAGTCTTCAAGGCTCTCTCAACCCACAAATGGAAAGTGTGAAGCCCATCCTAGGTGTTACCAAGTCTAG
The DNA here is from genome assembly GCA_007115665.2 of Sequoiadendron giganteum. Lineage (NCBI taxonomy): Eukaryota > Viridiplantae > Streptophyta > Pinopsida > Cupressales > Cupressaceae > Sequoiadendron > Sequoiadendron giganteum. The sequence goes on along the minus strand of CM021101.1, from coordinate 251,900,502 downwards.
CTCTCCGCTCAAGGGTCAAGTTGTAAGAGAAGAGGTGGTGGTGCTTAGTAAGGAGATGAAGTCTATAGAATATGAGAGAGGATCAAGGGCCAAGTTGAGGTATGATCATGGTTCTCTAGGCCAACATAATTCACCTATTGATGTCTTTGATGATTCTAGTGATAGTGAGGTAGAGACTCACTCTGATTACAACTATTTCCTCATGGCTCTGACTGAGATGGCTAATGTTAATGAAGAGGTCCTCACAATTTCTCCAATTACCGTGGTGGCACTGTATAGTGTTGAAAACTTTGGTACTGAGAAGTGTGATGATAAAGTTGAGGTGGTTGGTTCACCTCCCACTAATAAAAAAAAAAGAAGTAGTTGTTTGTATCGTGGTCGTGATGTTGTTCTGGGTTCTAGGTGATGGTGTGTTTTCTAGGGTTTTTTTAAATTTGTTGTGATGATGATGTTGGTTCTCTTCGGGTTCAACATGGATGTGGATGACAAGGCCTCTGATGGGATTTTTCTACAGGTATTGTGACACCAACTGGCTATGTGGGTTATAACACTTTAGATTCCCTTATGCGGTAAATGATTACATCCAACCATTGGGAATTTTGAAATACACATGAAATTCTATTCTAAAATGAAATTTTGGTGAAATGTAAATGCAATAAGCCTGATGCTTGTCGATCTCTTATGTTATAAAAGAGATCTCAAGGCTCTATTGGACTAACAACCAAAATCTCCCTTTGGGTTCAAGACATGGTTTAACCGCCTCCTGTGGATCTTAACTGACGAGGTCGATCATTTGGTGCAACAACAAGCCCAACAATTAGTATTAGATTCATTCATAGGTTCAAACCCCTTGGGTGATGTTGAGGGGGATTGTTGAACTAACCGCTAGCATCTCCCTTTGGGTTCACGACATGGTTTAACCACCTCCCATGGATCTTAATTGACGAGATCGATCTTTTGAAAATCCAACAAGCTCATTGCAAGGGTCATATTTTTTAGTCCAATAAGGTCTAGGTAGGGCAGAGTGAACACACTGAATACATAATTCCTAATGAATCTGCCATTAATTGTCTTGGGTAGGGTATATGTATGAAATAGTCTTAAATGGTCTTATGTAATTACTAATATAAAAAAAAATCTAAAAAAAATTAAAGTATGTGCTCTCCTATGTGTTTTTATGACAGACTATGAATGGAATTAGCAAGTTTAATTTCATTTATCTTTCACTTGTTTATTTAAAATGTATGGTTCTTCTGCTTGCCTCAACTCAATGAGTTAATTAAATTCTTAATGAATAACTATAAGTTTGTGATATTGGGCTAAGGATTTGATAAGTAGTGATTCTTTAAATATAGTGAAGTTCTATGATGTAATTCATTATAAAATGTTCACCCATATTAGGATTGAGTACTATAAATGACTGAATGTTTCATGCTTGAATCCTACTCAATTTGATGAGGCACTGGCTTATTCATTTGAAATTCTCATATTTTATTAAAATTAGAGAATACCCATTCATGGATTCAAGGTCATAACACTACTTAATTCATATTCTATTCATGATTAGATGTAAATCTCAAAGTTACCAAATGTTCCTCACAACTTAGAGGTCATTTGTTTAAGGTTGGCCAATCCTATGATAAATTATATATAATTTCACCCACTAGGGACAAATCTATGTGTAGAAGTGTTCTTGAGATATTAGAAATCATATGAACACAATAAGGAACACCCTCCTTCATTTCAAAGAGCCTAAAGAGTAGGAGTAAAGGCCTTAGGATCTTTTCTCATTATGTTGGATTTCTAGCCCTAAATGTTCTTGAATATAAGGCCTGCCATCCCTTTAGAGAAATTCGAGGCCTAGTAAGAAAAAATGCCAACAGTCTCATTTTATAGAGTCAAATTCTTTTAAAGATAAGACAAATATTCTCAATGTGATCTTGACGAAGATATCATTGATGTAATCTTGTAAGATTTTGTGAATGAAATCATGAAAGATAAGAGTCATCACCCATTAGTAAGTTGCTCTAGCATTATTTAATCAAAATGATAAGACTACATTATAGAAGGTACATGACGGGGTATTGAAGGCTATCTTATACTAATCTTTTGGTTTAATACATTATAGCTTGAGAAGCCATCCATGAAAGAAAATAAGACATGGCCTACATTCGAGTCCATAATCATATCAATATTAGGCAACAAAAAAGTCATCCTTAAGAGAATCCTTGTTGAGATAATGAAAATAAACATACGACCATCAAGCTTGCTAACAAAAACTATATTCAATATCCAAGGTGAATAGTCAATACGATTCTAGATAAAACTAGCTTTTAAGAGATTTTCTATCTCAACCTTGACCAATAAGGTAACCTTTAGATTCATTTTATGGATCTTTTATTTAACGAGATTAGCATCATGACATAGAATGATATTTTGGACCACCACAAACTCATAAATACCTTTGAATAAATTAGATACTAAGAGGGGGGGTGAATCAATATACACACAAACTTATTGAACAAACACTTAAAAATTTATTGTAGAACATAATAGATTAAAGTAATAGTCTAGCATTAAGTTCCATAACATATGAACACCATATTTTACATGGAAAACCCATAGAGGGAAAAACCATGGTGAGGATTAACTCACAGTATATAAATTTATATCAAAATTGGTAATAAGAGGCTCACTACCACATACATAAGCTCACTACTTACAAGGAATTACTATCCAAAATGGAGCCTCACTGCCTATAGAAAAATTAAACATAAAATGGATCATTGCCAGGGTTGAACTGAGAAGATACACCACATGTGAAAGTTTAGTTCCTTTGATGCTTAGATTATTCACTCGCATGATCTAATCTTCTACCACTGTTCAAACACTTCACTCATACATACACTTCTTCTTCTTCTCACATTCAAATTACTTATCCTTCATTGCTTCATTTCCTTCATTACACTCTCATCCTCTAGCCATCTTTTATAAATACCTGATGTAACTGCATGTACTGATTAGGTTGGCATCATATCAAGAGTAATTCATCCATGTCATGCAACATTATGTTGGCTACGATTTAACTTAATACCAAAATTCAATCTCAAGAACCAATGCTAACATATTACCCAATCATATGAATATCTAAAAATACATGTATATGCACTTCCAACTGTTATAATCCTTTTTCTAAAACCTCAGATCATATAGATTACTAGAGGAGATATCCGGATCAATATACCAGAGATACTAGATCAAATACCGGATAGGATAAGCATGATCTTCACACCAGTAATCACTACCGGACCAACATGGTGACATCAATGACAATAAATGCAAAAATTCCAACAATCTCCCCCTTTGTCATTGATGGAAACATGTGCAAAAATTCTGATTCAAAATTCTCCTTATTCTCCCCCTTTTAAAAAATCCCAAAATTCTCCAATTCTTCTCCAGATCTCTCCAAATCTCTCCCCCTTTGAAATAAATGGAAAATGGCACCAAAAAAAAGGATAAAAACATGTTGACATCCAACATTTGAATATTTTCATTAAAAAATTCAAAACTTTTAAAAGAAAAATTTCAAGTATCCAATTTCTCAAACCAAAATAATTTTTTTCACTTGGAACACCTTTTTGTACCTTTCTTTGATCATAGGAAGAAATTTCTTCCATTCCATTACTGTTGAATCCATTCTTGCACACACACTATCCAATACAACCAAAAGTGAGAAGGAGGATGACCAATTTATGAATGAACATTGTTTCTCATAGTCTTTTGCATCAGAGAGTATTCTAGAAAGATGATCTAATAGGACCTCAACAAATTTTATAAGAAACCATAAAGTATTTACTATGTCATCCCTTTTCCTCTATACAATGATCATTTCAGCCTAAAGTTCACTAACTCTTAGCCTTTGCTTCCCTTCTTTGTCCTCAAAAATATCAAATTTCTTTCCAATGTTGTTCACTTCAACTTCTATTGCTTTAATTCTTCTCTAAAATTTTTCAATTGTAGCAAGCCACCAGAGAGAATACTTGTATATGTCTTTCATTTATTTCATGCATTTCTTTGTCTCTACAATCAGTTTGGATAACTTCTACTTTTCCTTTGAACACTTCTTTTCAACTAAATTTTATAGGTAAGAATTCAAAAACAACAGATACATCAATACCTTTACGAAGTAGATATTCAACTAAAGCATCATCAATTTTAAGTCCATTAATGAGTGAGATCATATTCCATACATCACAAAATTTATTAATTTTTCCTTGTATTATCATGGATAGGATGCCTTCCAGATCAGAATATTTAGATCCAGCCAAAGATTCTTCTTCTTCTTTCTTTTCTTCAGAGATAGTAATGACATTTTCAAAGACAAATTTTATTTTCTTTGATTCGGGAGGGAAATCACTAGTGGTGACTTCCAATTCCTTCATCCTAGAGGAAGAACCTTCCTCAAATTGACTTACAATGACTTCATCAAAGCTCATCACATTCTACAAAGATAAGAAAATTTCTTGCATGCACTTTCTTTATCTTCCAAGTTTTCCAAGTGCCTGAATATCTGTTTCTTTTGCATCACTTTGTCCTGACACTCCTTACAACATATACACGCATCATCACCTTACACACTATATTTCTATGGGTTTGATTGGTTTTAAAATAAATCTCCCCCTAAGACAAACCTAGGTCTAATTACTAGAGGAATCATTTGCACTAGATGAGGGTATAGATGCATTAGTAGACTTTGATCCTTCTTTCTTTATCCATATTTTTCTCATTTACTACTTAACCTCTTCCTTATCAATCTTTTCAATCTGTTTATCATCTTCCACCGAAGTAGATTTCTCCCCTTTTCTATTTCTACATACCTTTGAGATATTTCATGTTTTCTTGCAATAATAACAGACTATATTTCTTCTTGTTTGATTTCCACTCATCCCTATTCTACATTCATTTTCTTTATGTATAAACATATTACAGGTATAAAAATAACCATTGAACTTATTTATCATCATTACTGAAGATCTGCATTCAGTAGCTTTATGTCCTATCTTCTTGCATGAAAAACATTGTTAGGAGAAGGGACCAAAAAACTGATTCAACCTACTCCTACATTCAATTATCTTATGAACAAAATTATTACATGAAAAAAAAACACCATTGAATGATGAGTATCATTGTGCATTTGGTTGTCTAATAGGTGGTTTCCTTCCAAAAAAGAATTTATGCTTTCCTTTTTCTTGAGTCCTCTGATTATTTATTGTATTTGAATTCTGGATTTTTCCATCAGCTTCATTACCTTAGCCACTTTTCTCTTTAGAAGGTTTTTGTCCTGCTATCAATTCATCAAGCTTGGTGGAGCTTGTCTTGAAATCATCTTCACTTAGTTTTTCTTTCTCAAGTTTTGTCTTTAAATTCATCACTTCCTATTCAATCATATGACAAACATCAAATTTTCTTTGTATCATAGTTTTCAAACATTTCTCAACTTTATTATTTTCATATATCTTCAATTTCAGTCTGGTAATGTCATCATTTGCTTGCTTCAACTCCTCACTCACTTCTTTGTGTCTTTCCTTGAATTTCCTTAACTTCTCTTTTAATTTCTGGATACATTCATTTTCTTCATCAATATTTTCTTTCAGGTCTCTGCTTTCAATTTCAACCTTTTCAAGATCTTCAAGGGCAGTCTGAAGTTCTTCTCTATCCATTTGTTCAATCTGTATGATCTCCCTCAAGTTGTTAAACTTCTTCAGAGGAACCAAAGCTCTGATACCAATTGTTGAATAAACTAGATACTATGAGGGGGGGTGAATCAATATCCACAAAAAATTATTGAACAAACACTTAAAACTTTATTGCAACACAAAAAAAATTAAAGTAATAGTCTAGCATTAAGTTCCATAACACATGAACACCATATTTCACATGGAAAAACCAATGAGGGAAAAACCACGGTGATGATTAACTCACAGTATATAAAGTTATAATAAAACCAGTAATAAGAGGCACACTGCCACATACTGAAGCTCACTGCTTACAAGGACTTACTATCCAAAATGAAGGCTCACTACCTACAAAAAAAAAAACATAAAATGGCTAACCCCCAAGGTTGAACTGAGAAGATACACCACATGTATAGGTTTAGTTCCTTTGATGCTCAGAGTATTTGCTCGCATGATCTAATCTTCTACCACTGTTCAAACACATCACTCATACATACACTTCTTCTTCTTCTCACATTCACATTACTTATCCTTCATTTTTTCGTTGCCTTCATCACACTCTCATCCTCTAGCCATATTGTATAAATACCCAATGTAACCGCATGTATTGATTAGGATGGCATCATATCAAGAGTAATTAATCTGTGTTGTGCAACATCATGTTGGCTAAGATTTAACTTAATATCAAAATGCAATCTTAAGAACTGATTCCATCTTATTACCCAATCATATGAACATCTAAAAATATATGTATATGCACCTCCAACCATTATAAGCCTTTTTCCAAAACCTCAGATCATACAGATTATCGGAGGAGATATTTGGATCAACATACCAGACATACCAGATTAAATATGGGATAGGATAAGCATGATCTTCACACTGGTACTCATTACTAGACCAACATGGTGACATCAATGAAAATTTATGACAAACTTCCAACAAATACTAGGCATTTTATCATATGACCAATCAAAAATATCAAGATGAGAATCTGAAAAATCAAAATGTTGTTTAGATTCTTCCAAAGAAAGGCATTTTTTTAATATTAATCACTTTTTTAGAAGACTTAGGATCCATGAATACATACAAATTATCTCCTTTAAGAAGGGTACTATAGTCTTCAAGATGAGATATAGGAACATTATCATTAACATTAGATAAAGGGGCCTTTTCATCAATGCTCATAATGAATTCTCCAAATTATGTCTATTTATTCAAGCCATACGAGAATTTTTCTTTATGGTGATAAGAAAGTGAATGAGAGTAGGTACCTAAGAATTCTTCTAGCACTTCCTCCAAAGAGAAAAAATCTAGAGGAACTTTGTTAGAGTCTACCTTGTTTTCAATAAATTTATGATGAACTAATTCAAGAGAAGGAGTTTCACAAAAAATCATGTTGACATTCAACCATGGTTTCTTCTTATATTTTTTATGATAGTATACAAGTCCCATGTTATGCTTACAAAGGTCAAACTCTATGTGTCAGAATTGAATAACTTGCTCCTTATTCCCACAACATTTATGTCCATAACCATACTTAGAAAGAGTGTTGAAACATGACCATAAAGTGTTTTCAATTCTTGAGGAGGAAGATCAATGTAAAGAGCATCATTACAACTACTAATATTATACTCCTCTACAAGATAAAAACCATCCTTCTTAATAGGAAAAAAAACACTATCCTCCTTAAAAAAATCATGACTATCTTCCTTAGTCGGGGTGCAATTATCCTCCTTAGCAAGATCATGATTGTCTTCCTTAGTGAGAGGACAATCAACTTTATTGGCAGAAGTGTATGAGATCATCAAAATGTCTAGGTGGATAGGGTCTACTTTATACTCCTCGATAAAATATTTTGTATTCCAAGGACCCTCTATCATCACCAAGACATGTGTTTGATTCAAAAAAAGAAGAAGAAGGGGAAAACTTAGGATTCTGTACATTGGGATGATCTTCCTTAGGTACATCTATCTCAGTCCAAAAACCTTTAAAACATGAACTGTCAAAGTAGATTTCAATGCATTAGAAGATATCTTTAGGTACATCTATCTCAGTCCAAAAACCTTTAAAACATGAACTGTCAAAGTAGATTTCAATGCATTAGAAGATAACAAAGGAATAAAATTCTTAAGAGTAGAAGTAACTGTGACCCAACCAACAGCTACCATTTAACAAAGTTGTGTAGCATTAGGGTCAGCCTTCATTATAACTATGAACCCCCAATCCTATACCTTCACAAACATGGAAAAAAAGCACATTATTAGATCCAAATGCAAGTAAGAGCAAGGATTCCCCATGAAATCCATCTACAATACTCAAAATAGGAAATGAAATGAAGAAAAAAACAAGAAACTAAGTTAAATCATATTCAAGTAATGCAAACACTTAATCCCATGGGGGAATTGGTGCCAATTATGTGTAGAAATTGGCCCTTTCCCAACTCCTTTTTAAGCTTGATGATTTGATGGAGATTGATCCACTTTGTTGATGAAGAAAAAGATGATTTATTTGAGAAAACCTACAATAACCTAGCTATGGTGATGGCAAGTGCTCAAGAAATAGATGAAATTTCCCTAATGTGAAGATAATAACTTTTCTCTCAAATTATCGATGAAGATTGAGTAAAAGAGCCTCTTATTTATAGATTTCAAAATTGGAAGAATGAGAAAGAATGAGAAATGTGGGATCATTCAAAATCTAATGGTCAAGTGCCACTTGTCAAGATGTGAATGGATGAAGGTTGTCCACATTTTGATCAAAGTGCCAATAAATGTTACTAGGTGGATTTCAAATTTGTGAAATGACTTGTTAAAGAGGGAAGGAAAATGACTTAAATGCCACTCAGCTCAATGCACAAGGACATGTAAGAGGAGTTACATGCCTTGTTGGAAGGAAAAATCCCTATTGGAGGGATTTTCAAATTTGGAGGAATATTCCCTTTTTATGCCATGTGAGGGAAAATAGGGATTTTAATAAATCAAAATAAATGATTTATTGTGAAAGTTGCATTCTCTAGAGGATGTGACATGAATTAGGATTAAATTAATCAAAGGTTAATTAATTTAATGGGAGATTAAGGGATGTAACAATTTTGACTTAAATTTAAGAGTTAATTTAAATTAAGAATTGGGAAGAAAGATTTAATTAAATAAATGATTTGATTTATTTAACTAAAGGGGATAATGTTAGATTAAATTAAATAAGGTTTAATTTATTCAATTTAATAAGAGGACTTTAGAGACTTAATTTAAATAAAATAAATTATTTAAATGAACAAAGACTTAGGGTTAATTAAATTAAATTGATTAATTTAATCAACAGGGAAGAATGAATTAATTAGATAAATAATAATTTATTTAATTAAGGGATGAAAAGTGATGACAAGATGAGAAGATGATTAAGGATGAAATGATGTTAGTAATTAAGATCAAGTGCATCAGTCAACTTGGTACATTTTCCAAGTCTACATTTTGCCCCTCTTTGAAGTAATGCATGTGTTGCATTGGTTCAAAGAATAAAATGATGTGATCAAAGTTCAAAAAATTTATCGATTTTTCTAGATGCCCTACTGTTGCCCCAACAAAAGGATTATGCTGGTATATTGCCCCCTCGAGAGATCAGGAGAAAATTTGGATTTTTGGGTGAACTTGCAAAAATAAAAGAGGACAAGGTGCCTGACGGGTCCATAAATGCCCCAAGATGCCAAACAACACGTTATAATTCCAAAAAAGATACAAAATGGCCCTCGATTGAGCAAAAATGGGATCAGGGGTCCAAACCCTAATCTAGATGGTCAAATTAGCTCAAAAATCCTAATTTTCAAGCTTAAATAGACCTTGAGGGGTCTCTTTCAAATCACTTTTACACTTAGTCTTTGAATTTTTTTGCCTCTTCAGCTCTAAGTCTTGATCGATACAGTGCAACAGTGGCCAGCCAACACAAAACCCGTGGTATGTACCCCTATTTGACTTTTTATTTTATCATTTTATGTGCATTAAATAGGGTCAAAGTCAACTTTAGGTCAAGCGACACTATATAGCATCGCTGGAAATGCAAAATCGGCACCACATGGCCTCAAAGTGTGTCGCATTCATGAAGAGCGTCGCCACGAGCTAGTTAGGAAACTAGGGTTTTAGGCAAAATTTGGTCACATGTGCAAAGACAATCACACAATTTAGTTTAGAATTAGGGTTCAGTTGCAAAGTCAACTGCACGTGCAAAGAGCACTGTGCAGTGCACTTTAAGAGTTTAGGGTTAGCAAACTTCACTATAGTGGGACACTTTAGAACTTTGCGAACTGCGTCGCAATTGCAAACAGTGTTGCATTTGTTTTTTCAAGTGCAAAAACTTGGCATCAGATCCCAATTTTTTTATGAGGCTTGACGCGATGACTTCCCTTGTGAAGGAGGACCTTGAGATACTTCACTCAAGGGAGCATAAATGCTCAGTGTTGTAGAGACTATAGGGTATGCACATATTTATTCAAGAGCAACTTGGTGCTCTCAGTCTTTGGTTTGTTGCATATGTCCCGTAGTGTTCAGACCAACTTGGGGATGATGATAACCCTGGTAGAGCGATGGCACAATGAGAGATCCTCCTTCCACTTTCTTATCGACAAGGCCATAGTTACTCTTGAGGATGTCTGACACATCCTATGACTGCCCATTCATGGAAAGAGGGTGATCTATGATCCACATGCTAGCAGGGATGCCTATTTCAACATGATGAGGCTCAATGAGATCCACTTTTTTGAGGGACAAATTGATCTAGAGAGGTATCCGAGTGTAGTGCCCACCTATAGATTGATTTTTACGACCATCATTTCAGGTCTCGTGGCACCAGATCGAAGGAGCCGATATTTCAGTCTAGGCTGGGGGTTGGCATGGGAGCGGATGGTCATCCATAGGGATTTTTTTGCTTGGGGTCCATTGATGTTGGCCTCTTTATATAGGGATCTTCATGAGTTTTCCTACCTTGATAGTAGGGCCATCGAGGCCAGTGTCACATTATTGCATATGTAGGCATGGGAGCGGATTCCCATGCTCTTCCCATAGGTTATATTGGTGGTATTAGATATAGATGATCCAGTTGTTTGGTGGTATGGGGGAGCCTAGATTCATTTTACTCACACAGATATAGGAGGCATCGCCCATTAGCGATGAGTTATAGATGAGATGCAAGAGTTTGTTTCGAGATCTTGGATGGGCATAGGCCCATTGTATGATGATACTGAGCAACTATTCTTTTCCCGATAGGATAGATGGATGCAGGGTCGAGAGGATACGATGATAGATCATTACCTCCCAAATAGAGTAGCACAATAGTTTTGTGATGTTCAAGAAAAGCCAGATGATCAGTACATGGCGATCTTTGCTTGTACCATGAGAGGGATAGCATGGGCATACCCATTCCAACACTTGAGGTAGTAGCCTCATTCAGATAGTTAATGTCTAGGTCGTGGCCATATGATCAAGGGCTAACAGATGCAAGGGTGACACAGGCATACTGAGATTGGTTTAGGCCTTCGTTGAGATTGATAGTTCCAGGCATAGTTCTCCCATGATAGAAACTGAGAGGAAGGTTAGCTGGTAGGGTGTGAGGATAGGGATGGAGAAAGGGGAGGGGCCACCTCCACATCAGATGCCACCCCGAGATTAGGCACAATGTACACCACCACAGGTGCAAACACCACTGCAAAAACCTACACTGCCATGAGCACTAACACCACCACGAGATGGTGATAGAGCAGTCCCACAATAGCCACCAAGGTGGCCAGATCACAAAGATGCATTGATCCATCAGTTACAGGGTCAGATAAAGATTTTGACAACTAAGAGAGATCAGGCTTGACAACAATTTTTGATAGTTACTGCTGAGAGGGACCAAGCTCGGTCCAAGAGGGATAACAAGATTGGTCGGTGACAAAATCTTGAGAGCACTTCCTCATCATTGTAGGTTTGGGTTGTATCTTTGAGAGCATATCGAGAGGTGGTGAGAGAGGCCAAGTACTATCGGCAGCATTATAGGTAGGGAGTGTCGTCGGGCGATTGGGTGCAAGATTTTTCTCAGCAGACAGGGATGAGGCCTCTTGAGGACCATGGTGAGAGATAGGAGGGGGAGGGGCACAACCAACAGGGCTAGTCCTTGATCACAGATAGTATATTCATTTTTGACTCACAGCTCTGATTGTGTCATTTATTTTTATGTATACACACTTGATCCAATTTTTGTACCACGACAGATTATATATTTTGATGATATATATATGAGATGGTTCTATTTATGAGATGTCTTATGATGTATGATGAATGCATTTTAATTTTCTATGTGCTATGAGATGTTATGAAATGCTTCTATTTTATGTTCATGCAATATGATGTATGTTTCTATATGATGCGATAATGATTATGGATGCATTTATTTTGTATTTTTCTATGCATTTTGTGATGAAAATCATATCGATGCAATTTATGGTATGTAAATGATAATGGATGAAAATGATATGCAAATGATTTATATTATGTCCTTAATGATTCATGTTATGCATTACGAGTAATGATAATGTTTTTGTTTATTTTCCTTTATGCAAAATGATGATGATGTATGATATGAGATGAATGTAATACAATGATTTCTTAAGATGCTTAGAATAATAAATCTATATTATTCCTCATAACTTAAGGTGATGATAATGTAGGATGATATGAAGTGATATGATCTATATGATATAATATGCATTTATGCTGATGATTTTGTGGGTGCAAGCTGGATGCATTAGAGATGTTCTTATTAGCTATCATGGTAGCATGTTAATATGGATAGAATATAGAAGAAAAGAGATCCAACAAGTCAGGATTATACTAATGATGATGATTTTCTTACCAGTAGTCAATATTTTCAAAGAGCCAATTACTTTATGTTTGATAATACACATAGGTATGATGCATCAAGGTATAAAGAACTAGGATGGCGTGGTACCTAGTGTGATTGAATTTGACTCGACAATCAGATAGGAGTATTCCTATTCACACTCAGCCTACAAAACCTCATTCAGGATGTACTTCAAACATTCTAAACATCTTAGACCAAAACATAGAAAATAAATCCTTTCTATGTGGTCAACAAGACACTTAAAACATCCTCTCTACAAACCAAACAAAGCATGCACGACCAAGTTATTTTACAAGAATATCTAACAAGCTTAGTAGATAAAAAAATATAATGATCATTTCCCCATTCCTTTCTTTCTAAACATGTTTTTGTGTAGGCATCATTGAGAGGTCCTTGGGATGAGTGCAAAAATAAGATAAGTCAAAAAGACTAGATAAAGTAAACAAACAAGCTAATGTTCTTCATACCGCTAGCCAAAACCAAACTATGGTGTTGCTTGATGGTGATGTCCATCACAAGAAGGTCACATTCCTAGGACATGTTGTGATCAAGTGATAATGAGATTTTGATTGGATGATAAGCTATTGATACTCTGAGTTGATCAACTTTCTTGCTTACTAGCCTAGACTTGAGACCTTGACGATTAGGTGTTCACTTTTGAACCTACTAGATTTGCTTCTGATTGCTTCACCAAATGATGAAAATGATGATTATTGTGGGTGAAAGTGAGATGAGATAGGTGCACCATTTTGGGTTTTTTAGATATTTGGATGTTTTTTATGTTTTTGAAATGTTTTGAGGCTGTTTTGATTTTCAAAATTTTTGATTTTTGATTTTTTTGGTATTTTCGAGATTTAGACCAAGGGACTAACTTAAAGACCTATCCTAGGGGTCTCGGGAGCTGATCAATAGATTAGACTTGCCTATGTTATACATGAAGAGGCCACGTAGTTCAACTGACAATTGACTCGACTCAATGATGAGATAGATAGGAAAATGGATTGCCATTTCTATTGCGACGTGGTAAAACCCAAAATTTCTTTTAGAACCCTATGGTTTTCTCCCATTTTCAACCCCCATATTTCACTATCTCTTTATAAAAATTCATTTCACAACCTTCCATAAACCTAAAATGTACTATACTTTTGCCACATTAATTACATTTCATGATTCAACATCCTTTATTGCTTTACCGTGGCCTTTTGCAAAGTGGCTCGCGGTATAGCGGTGACGGTTAGACACAGTCAAAGTAACTATTACCATTGCACCATGAATGGTTAGCACATACACCACAGTGACCACGGTAAATAGTCAGCAGGGGGTGGCATTGGATGAAATGGATACCGCGCAACCGTGCATAGATAGAATAGTCATCATGGTATGGCAGTAGCAGCTCAAGGCAGACATAAAATTCTTACCATGCAAATACGCATGGTCTAAACATAGACCGCAGTGATTGCGGTGGGCGGTAAGTAACACTGGGGAAGCGGTCTGAAGACTTACCGCGGTACCATGCGTAGTCAGAATGAGGGGTGTGGTAGTGTAGGTAGTGGTGAGGTTAACAGTTAATGCCAGACACTGCTATACCATAGACAGTTAGAATGAAGCTGACAGTGGAGCAGTGGATAGGAGGAGCGGTTAGAGAAATGACTACCTCTATACCACCAAAGATTAAAAGAATAGCCGGCAGTAGAGCGGTGGAAGAAAGGTATACAACGACGGATCCAATCACCGCTATACCGTGGTCAGTCAATAGGTTGACCGCGATAGAGTAGTAGGCATAGAAAGAAGTTACGACACCATATAAAGAGAAATGTAAAGAGCAATCGAAATATTAAAATAAAATAAAAATCAAGACTATGTAAAAAATATTTAATTTTCCGATAAGGCAACCCAATTAAATATTTTAAATTTCTATCAAATAATTGAAATGGTTTTACAAGAATGTGAATGGTTGCAACACTTGGTATGAATTGTATAAATACTTTGTAAAATCAGTTGTAGAAGAGGGGACAAGGGGAGTTAGAGTAGGAGAGAAATTTCTGAAACTAGGAATGTAAACAATGAAAAACCTTCCTGAAACAATGCAATGGAGATTAATTTTTTAAACTGATGAATATTATTTTTTGTGTTCAATTTTTATGATGAAATAATTCATATTTCTTTTATCTAGTTGTCTCCAACTTGAGATCCTTTAATTATTTCAATCAGCATATCAACTATAATCTCTGATTTATTAGAATGTATTCCCATTTTAGAGTGATTTAGTTGATTGGTGTCTGTAAGTTAGATTTAAATCTTTTTAAATAAGTCACTTTAAGTTTAGGATTTCTTTTGGATTGTTGAAGTAGAACTTGATAAGAGAAACATCCCAACACAATTTATGCAATACATAAATAAATGAGGTTGTATGCCAGTCATTAGAATTTCATTTTCAAAATGCCTAACAACTAAAGTTAAGCCAGAAAAATAAACACACATAATTCATGATTTTTGACTCCATTCCCATGTGGACAAAAGGCACCGATCTACCTCAACCTAGAGATAAAATTTCATATCAAATAGCTTATTCAAATATTGTCTTTTGTGTAGTAGGAGTAGGATTAGTTGTAGTGGTTTTCATCTATTCACTTCCATTTTCCATTGTGGATAGATTGCTCAACCAAGAAATAAATTTCAATCTCCATCATTCACATAGGTTCACCCACCTTGGTCTAGCAGATCCTAAAGAGAAGAAGGTTCAATTGCATCAATTGGCCTTGTACGTTGGCAAAAAGCATTGTGAGAGCTTGGAAACCTCTCATGGTTTAAACCTGCATTTTTGAGACCCAATATTTTGGCATCTCTGCTAGGGACAAATTCAGTAAAAAAGATATAGTCTTTCCATTGGTACAGTCAACAAAGTTTCACATTTTTTTTTGGGGATTCCTCTGGGGAAAACCATTTTTTTTTTGTTTTTCTACTTTTGGGAAAAGTAGGTGGCGACTCTGTTTCATTTGATAAATAATGCATGGATGTTGTGAAGCAGTAATATTTTTTCAAAATGGCTAAAGAAGAAAGGAGACAATAGTCAATAAGAGAGTTGAAGGAATTGAGACAACAAAGTCTATAATTATAACAACAGATGCTACAAGTGAACCAACTATTGTGGCAATCGGGAGTCAAATGTTCTCCAAGTACATCACCAAATAGGTCATCATGCAGTGAGAATGAAGACACAAATACCAAGAGATCTTGGACACCACAAATACAACATGAGGCAACTGACAACTTTGGTAATAAAGGTAATGTACTCTATTCATAGAAAAATACTTTTGATGAGGATATTCAAATTCAAGAGAGAGGCAAAAGTCTTGTAGATTCCATTTTTGACATAAGGAGATATAAGGGAGAAGATGTAAAATATCTATACAATAGGATGGCAGACATATGTATGCAATTACCTCCTCATTTTAGACCTACAAGACCCACATTTGTTGCACAATTTTTGAGAGCATCAGAGCCTAAATCAATTTATTGGTCAGAGTCATTAAAACATCAAGCCTTCGATGTGGTGAATAAATTTATTGATTCCATTCTTGGGGACAAGGTATGTAGATACTACTAGTAATACTTCAAAAGCTAAAATAGAAGATCTCATGCCACCCAATAGTGAAGATATGGAGAGTCTCTCTCGTATAACAGATTGTGATTCAAATTGTGAAGAAGAACTTGTGAATCTACAACAGGATGATTCTTACAGTCCTTATGAAGATCAAGAAGAGGTTGGCATTATGATAGGAGATATGGAAGCAGAGACTTGTTCACTTAGTAGTGAGCAAGTTTCAGATTTGTTAACTCTTGAATACCAGAAGTATGCACATAAAGATGATTCCAGAGCTTTGGTTCCAGCCTATATATGCTTTGATAGTGAAGATATTATGTGTAACAATTCATATGACCCCATGTGCATCTCTCACAGCGATGAGGAGTTATTTGAAGTTGATCAAAGATCTATTTATGTCCAAGAAGAGGTATGTGACTTGAATGATTTTTGCCTCCAAGAAAAAGATACTGGTTTGCATGCTATTGATGATGAATGTCCATCATTTATTGATTCAAGTATGTATGAGGATGACTGTATGGATCATATGTATGTGTCAATGCCAACTGGTGATAGAAGAGAAATGGAAAATACTTTTGATTTAGTTGTCTAAGAATATATTGATGAGATTTAATTTGTAGATTCCCATGAGAAGCATTTAGATTTTCAAATCCTAGTACAGTTGCGAGATCATTCAATAGTGTATGGTAATGAGCAAGATTATGATTGTTTTGAACATGGATACACTTTGTATGTTGAATATGATAAAGGCTTGTCATATGGTGTTAGGAATTATGAAATGCAGAATGGTGAAACGAGTTTGAATCAAATTGAACATAGTGATTTCTTGAAGGTTTTCAATGGCAGTGCATGTTGCAAGGCAGGTGGAATGGATAGATTCAAAAGAAACCTGATGAGATTTAATCAAAACAAAGTCTATGATAGAGGAAAGCATAGTTTTTCTTTTTGGGGTGGCCTGGGGCCATCCCTTATGGTTTGATTTTTTGAACCATAGAAGATACATAGGATTAAGGATTGCCAGTTCATGGACAATTCTCAGCAAAACCTTTTTAAAAAAATATTTTCCATGCACAATAGTTTTAGGAATCTTTAAAGGGTCTGGGTTTGCCAATACATGGACATTCTCAGAAGTTCCCTTTCTGAAAGTATTGCTTTCCTTTCCATGTATAGTAGTGCAGGGTTTTCCATTCTCCATTTGCTCCATCTTTCATATCCTTCATTTTTTCATTCCCTTCATCTCCCATTGCCTTTATTTTTCATATCCTTTACTTGGTCATCTCTCCCAAAGAATTTTGGATTCTTGCAATAATTGCACAATCACTGATCTCCAACAATAGCCACTATCAGAACCCAAAATTTCTTTTAGGACCCTAAGGTTTTTTCCCATTTTCAACCCCTATATTTCACTATCTCTTTATAAAAATTCATTTCACCATATTTCATAAAGCTAAAATGTACTATACTTTTTCCATATTAAGCACATTTCATGTGCCAGCACCCTTTACTACTTTACCGTGACCTTTTGCAAAGTGGCTCATAGTATAGTGGCGATGGTTAGACACAGTCAAAGTAACTGTTACTACTGCACCTTGGGTGGTTATCACATACACAACGGTAAATAGTCAGCAAGGGGTGGTGTTGGATGGAACAGATACTATGCAACCACGTGCAGATAGAATAGTCACCAAAGTATGACGGTAGTAGCTCAGGGTAGGCATAAAATGCTTACTGCACCACTATGCACGGTCTACACATAGACCATGGTGATCACGGTGGGCAGTAAGAAAATACAAGGAAGCGGTCTGAAGACTTACCGTGGTATCGCACATGGTCAAAATGAAGGGTACGGTAGCACGGGTAGTAGTGAGGTTAATAGTTAATTCCAGACATCGCTATACCATGGATAGTTAGAATGAAGTCGGCAGTGGAGCAGTGGACGGGAGGAGCGGTTAGATAAATGGCTACTGCTATACTGCCAGAGATAAAAACATAGTCGATGATAGAGCGGTGGAAGAAAGGTAGACAGTGATAGAGCCAGTCACCGCTATACTACGGCCAATCAATATGTTGACCATGGTAGAGTGGTAGGCATAAAAAGAAGTTACAAAATCATATAAAGGGAAATGTAAAGAGTGGTCAAAATATTAAAATAAAATTAAAATCAAGACTATGTATAAAATATTTATTTGCTGATAAGGCAACCCAATTAAATATTTTAAATTTTTGTCAGACAATTGAAATGGTTTTACCAGAATGTGGATGGTTGCAACACTTGGTATGAATTGTATAAGTACTTTGTAAAATCAGTTGTAGAAGAGGGGATAGGGGGGGTTAGAGTAGGAGAGAAATTTTTGAAACTTGGAATGTAAACAATGATAGACCTTCCTGAAATAATGCAATGGAGATTAATTTTTTAAACTGGTGAATATTCTTTTCGGTGTTCAGTTGTTGTGATGAAATAATTCATATTTCTTTTATCTAGTTGTCTCCAACTTGAGATCCTTTAATTATTTAAATAAGCATATTATGTATAATCTCTAATTTATCAGAATGTACTCCCATTTTTGTGTGATTTCGTTGATTGTTTTCTATAAGTTAGATTTAAATCCTTTTAAATAAGTCACTGTAATTTTAGGATTTCTTTTGGATTGTTGAAGTAGAACCTGATAAGAGAAACATCCCAGCATAATTTATGCAAGACATAAATAAATGAAGTTGTATACCAGTCATTCGAATTCCATTTTCAAAGTGCCTAACAACTAGAGTTAAGCCAGAAAAGGAAACACACATAGTTCATGATTTTTGACTCCATTACCCATGTGGACAGAAGGCATTGATTTGCCTCAACCTAGAGATAAAATTTCATATCAAACAACTTATTCAAATTCTTTCTTTTGTGCAGTAGGAGTAGGATTAGTTGTAGTGGTTTTCATTTATTCACTTTCATTTGCCATTGTAGATAGATTGCTCAACTAGGAAATACATTTCAATCTCATCATTCACATAGGTTCACCTGCCATGGTCTAGAAGAACTTAAAGAGAAGAAGGTTCAATTTCATCAATTGGCATTGTACGTTGGACAAGAGCGTTGTAAGAGCTTGGCAACCCCTCATGGTTTAAACCTACATTTTTGAGACCCAATAATTTAGCAGCTCTACTGGGGACAAATTTAGCAAAAAAAATCTAGCCTTACCATTTATAGAGTCAACAAAGTTTCACATTTTTGTTTGGGGATTCCGCTGGGGCAAACCAATTTTTTTTTTCATTTTCCTACTTTTGGGAAAAGTAGGTGGCGACTCTATTTCATTTGATAAATAATGCATGGATGTTGTGAATATTTTGTCAAAATGGTAGAAGAGGAAATGAGACATCAGTCAATAAGAGAGTTGAAGGAATTGAGAAAAAAAAGGCTAAAATTATAACAACAGATGCTACAAGTGAACTAACAATTGTGGCAATTGGGAGTCAAACGTGCTCCAAGTACATCACCAAATAGGTCATCATGTAGTGAGAATGAAAACACAAATTCCAAGAGATATTGGACACCACAAATACCACATTATGCAATTGAGAACTTTGGTAATAAAGGTAATGTACTCTATTTAGAACAAAATACTTTTGATGAGTGGTGCAAGAGCACCCCATAGTTCATCTAGGAAGGTTGTCTAGAAGGTTGTTAATTGGCAATTTGTTTTAGATCAAATGTATCATTCTCTTTCTAGTTCTTGAGTTTGTGCCTTAGAGGCATTTGAGAACATGTAATGTGTTAGTGAAGGTCATGTTGACCCTTTGTTAGATTGAGTTTTTCCTACAAGGATGGTCTAACACCTTTGTAGACCTTCCCAGGTGTTAGTTTGTGTTATTTATTTAAAAATTTGTCAAATAAGGCCTATTTGGAAAGCCACAAGCGGCCATGGAGTAGTTTGGATCGAGCTTAACTGAATTGGGAAACCTATATAAGGTGTGTCTCGACCTGAAAGGAAGGTTGGAAGCTTTTGAGTTGTTAAAAATTCATGAATACCAGTGAGGACAGTAATAACATTATGTAAATTTTGTGTTTTGTTTTGAGTTTGTGTGATCAGGAGCGATCATGACACTGTAAATTTTTGTAGTTTGTAGTGTAGCTATGTTTTAAGCTTTGTGTGGTAGTATTTAGTTTGTGTGATCAATTTGCAGGTGTTGTTTGTTTAATTAAGTTGTTTCTTTTTAAGTTGTTGACCTGACAGTCAGTTTGTAAAGGATGGAGTTCTATTTACATTTCCACTGTACTTTATTTACGGGCCCTTGGAAACTATGATTAGGCTCCATTTTTGTAAATAGGATAGGGTTAGGAGTGGTTAGGAGTCAAAGAATCATGGAGAAAGTCTTCTCCTAGGCAAGCTTGATAGTGCCCGGCTAGGAAAGATAGGAAGTGCAAAGCACTTGACTTGCAGGGGTGTCTATCTCCTAGAAATTCATGGTGTGGAGAGGGTAGGTGTATGCCTTTCCAAGGCCTAGCAAGAAGGAAGGGACTCCATCAACTCGTTTGGTGAGAGGAAACCTTGACAGTCTCCAAAGAAGACAGGAAAAGACCCAAAATAACCTAGTTCTTGATCATTACCAGTTGGAGGAATGGTATGGGTAGTTGAAGACCAGGACCACCACAATCTTCAAGTGATAGGCATGAAGAACAAGAAACCCAAGGGTAAATTCAATGTACTTTGGTAAACCTTGGAGTATTAGTGTGTTTTCTTAAAGATAGAGACCGAATTGGGCTCTTGGGCTAGTAGCCTAATAAACCCTAACTGAGGGTTTGGTGGAAGCGATTTGTAAATGGAGTATGGTGGACTTTCAAGAACCCTAGGGAGATGGTTTGAAGCCTTTGGAAACATTTCTACACCCCTGCAAAGCTAAACTTTAGTTTTTGGAGGATGTTAGTCCTTAGGGTAGATTAAGGGCTAAGGAAGAGTTAGAAGCATTGCACCAAGATTGACTTGGTAGATGGAATTGTTATAGTAGTGGGGTTGGCAAGGTGAACCAGGGAAAACTAGACAAGAATTAGGTCCTATAGGTTAAGGTGGTGGAGTGTGTCACCATAAGGATCTCCCAAGTGAGACCCAAAGCATAGAACAGTAACTGTTCCAACAACCCTACCCTATCAGATTGGTATCAGAGCAAGTTAAAGATTTTGGATAGAATCTTGTATGTCAGACCTTAAATCCAGTGGTTCCGCAACCATGGTGACAAACATTGAGCTGGAAAAGAAGTTCAAAGATCAGGAGGAAGATAATAGGAGATTGAGAGAAAGATTAGCACAACTTGAGGAAGCATTGAGCAATGTTCAAATCAAGGTCGATGAGGTAAATGATAGATTGGAGGGCAGGGAACCAAAGAGTGAAGAGGTTTCAGAGGAAGACAAGGCCCCAGAACCTGACCCTATTCTACAAGAGGAGCCTTTCTTGAAGGCATTAAAAGCTTTGAGTGGGAAAGCACTTTGAAGGTATACCACTATTCAGTGGCAAATTGGAAGTTGATCTAGTCATAGACTTGATAGAAGGCATGGAGAACCATTTTGAATGTGATGGAGTCAATGAAGCATAGAAGGTGAAGGTGGCCAAGTCTAGATTGAGAGGATCTACCTTGACATGGTGGAAATTCATTCAGACAGACAAGGAAAAGGAAGGCAAGAAGCCTATTTCAAGTTGGAAAGGTATGGTGGAAAAAGTGAGAGAAGCATATATACCAGATGATTATGAGATTTAGTTACATAAGAAGAGACAAAGCTTGAGGCAAAGAGACCAAGATGTGAACACTTACACTGAGGAGTTTCAAAAAATTTGTATGAGGTCTAATGTTTTAGAAGATGAAAATCTCAAGGTGGCTAGGTATCTAAACGAGTTGAAGTGGAACATTCAGGAGGAGATGACTCTTCTAAGTCCAAAGATAGTACACCAATGCTACCAATTAGCTATTAAGATTGAGGAAAGAAGTAAGAGGAAACATGATCATTCTTCTAAGAGTAGAGGCAAAGGTAGAGATCAAAGAGATCAAAGAGGATAGAGAGGTGGCTACCAAGGTAGAGGAACTGAGCAAAGAAACCAAGGAGAGTCTAAACTCACTGAGCATGGAAGTGAAGCACCTTCTAGAGGAGGTTATGGAAGAGGTAGAGGATCTCAAGGAGGATCAAATAGAGGAAGAGGAGTAGGTAGGAGAAATTCATACTTTGCTAATATGAAGTGTTACCATTGTGGTAAAGTAGGCCATCCAGCTTATAGGTGCCCGAAGAAAGCATATTCATACAACACTGAGAAGAGAGTGGCATATGCTCAAGAGGACACCATGAGTGCTAAATCAAAGAGGTTAGTCACATTGAATCTGAAATGGGGGAGAATCTGATGTTTAGGAGAGTTTTGATCAGACAACCAGTCAAGGAAGAGGCAAAAAAAAAGAAGAGCTTTATTTAGAGTGAGATGCAAAATACTTGGGAAAGTATGTAAGGTTATTGTAGATTCAGGTTCAATAGATAACATCATCTCAGAAGAGACAGTAAATAAACTGAAATTAGAGAAGGTACCCCACACTAACCACTATAAAGTAACATGGCTAAACAAAGGGCAGAGTGTTCTTGTCAATGAGCAAGTAACGGTGGAGTTTTCCATTGGAGGGTACAAGGATAAAATGATTTGTGCTATGCTACCCATGGATGCATGCCATCTTCTATTGGGAAGACCATGGTAGTATCATAGAAGTGCCATGTATGATGGGAAGGAGAATACTATTTCTTTCAAAAAGGATGGGAAGACATTTAAATTGCAGTCACTATCAGAGGAGGAAGAAGGATAGTCAAAGACACCTAGTGTCTTTTTAAGAAGTGGGAAAGAGTTCCTTAACAACTTACATCAAGGGAGTGAAGAATATGTGATCATGTTGCAATCCAAAGAAGAAGACAAGATTGAGAAAATAGTCATACCCAGAGAAGTCCAAAATTTGCTTGAGAAGTATAAGGACATAGTGAGTGATGGTGCACCTATAAATTTACCTCCAAAGAGAGCCATTAGTAATCAGATTGACTTCATACGTGGAGCTTCATTGCCTAACAAAGCATCTTATAAGATTACACCGGATCAGAATCTAGAGGTAGCTAGACAAGTGCAAGAGTTATTGGATCAAGGATTTATTAGGAACAACATCAGCCCATGTGCAGTACCAATGGTCTTAGCAACCAAGAAAGGAGGCAAGTGGAGATTATGCACTAATTCTAGAGCAATAAATAGAATCACAATTAGGTATAGGTTCCCTATTCCTAGGATTGAAGACTTGATGGATTGTCTTAGAGGAGCTCAATACTTCACCAAGTTGGATCTCAAGCGTGGATACCATCAGATCAGAATCAAGGATGGAGATGAGTGGAAGACAACATTTAAGAATACAGATGGGTTGTATGAGTGGAGAGTTATGCCTTTTGGCCTCTCTAATTCCCCTAGCACATTCATGAGGCTCATGAATGAAGTGCTCAAAGAATTTACAGGGATATTTGTGGTGGTATATCTTGATGATATACTCATCTTCAGCAAGAAAATAGAGGAACACCTAAAGCATGTCGAGTTGGTTCTTAGAATATTGCAAGAGGAGAAGTTGGCCATCAACCTAGAGAAGTGTGAGTTCTGTAAACAAGAGCTTGTATATTTGGGTTTTGTAGTATCCCAAGGATCATTGAAGATGGATCCAAGCAAGGTGGAAGCTATCCTAAATTGGCCTACACCAACCACAGGGACAAAGGTAAGAATTTTCCATGGATTGGCTCAATTTTATAGGAAATTCATAAGAAAATTTAGTGGAATATGTGCACCCATCCTAGATTCAATCAAAGGTGGTTTGAAGACTAAGTTTAAGTGGACTCAAGAGGCTGAGAAAGGTTTTGAGAAACTGAAACAAGAAGTGGCAACCGAACCTATTCTTTTATTGCCAAGCTTTGATAAGTTGTTTATTGTGGAATGTGATGCTAGTGGAGTTGCAATACAAGGTGTGTTAAGTCAAGAGGGCAGGCCCATAGCTTTCTTCAATGAAAAGCTCAATGAAGCTAAGAAGAAGTATTCTACCTATGACCTAGAACTTTATGCTTTGGTTTAGTCACTTAGGAAGTGGAGGAATTACCTTCTACCCAAGGAGTTTGTAGTCTTTACTGACAATCAAGCACTTAGTTATATCAACACCCAAGAGAAGTTGAGCAATAGACATTTGAAATGGATGGAGTACATCCAAGCTTTTACTTTCACCATCAAGCACAAGAAGGGAAAATTGAACAAGGTAGCAGATGAACTAAGTAGGAGATTGCTGACAGTGCAAGAGATACAGATCAAGAGCATTGGAATAGAGAGTTTCAAGGATCTCTATGGGGAAGATGAAGATTTCTCAGAGGCCTACAAGGTATGTTCTGACTTTGAGAATTATTTTCATAGCCAATACTCTGAATATACATTGCAAAGAGGATTTTTGTTTAAACGGAATCAATTATGTGTTCCAGAAGGGTCAATGAGAGAAAACCTCATCCAGGAAAAGCATAATGGTAGTCTTAGTGGACATTTTGGCATCAACAAAACATTGGAACTAGTGCAAAGGTTCTACTATTGGCCTAAGTTGTCAAGGGATGTCAGGAGGTATGTGGAGCAATGTGTAGTGTGTATGAAATCTAAGGGAGGAGCTAGTAATTATGGTCTATATCAACCCCTACCCATTCCTAATAGACCATGGGAGTGTGTTAGCATGGACTTTGTGGTAGGAATCCCTAAGACCAAGACAGGATTTGATAGTGTCTATGTGGTGGTAGATAGATTCAACAAGATGAGTCACTTTATCCCTTGCAAAACCACTCATGATGCTAGCTATATAGCTCGCTTTTTCTTCAAGGAAGTAGTAAGGATCCATGGATTGCCTTTGAGCATTGTTTCAGACAGGGATGTGAATTTCATGAGTCACTTTTGGAAGACTCTATGGAGCAAATTAGGTACCAACCTCTCTTTTGGATCAGCTTACCATCCTCAGACCAATGGTCAAATAGAGGTGGTTAATAGGGTGTTAGGTAACCTTCTAAGGTGCCTAACTAAAGAGTATGGATAGACATGGGACATGGTTATCTCACAGGTTGAGTATGCTTATAATGACAATGTGAACCAGACCACAGGGAAGAGTCCTTTTGAGATTGTGTATGGAATGCACCCAAGAGGTATATGTGAGCTCAGGGATCTAGGATCTATGGAACATAGGAGTGGACGTGCAGAGGACTTCACTTAGACCATGAAAGAGATTCAGAAGCAGGTAAAGAAGACAGTCACCGAGGCTACTCAAAAATTGAAAGACAAGGTAGATATGTCAAGAAAGGATTTTCAATTTGCAGTAGGAGACTATGTCATGGTCCACCTTAACAAATCTAGGTTGGAAAAGGGTACATCAACCAAATTTCAGATGAAAAGAGTGGGACAATGCAAGGTGTTAGCCAAGTATAGGAAGAACAATGTAGCTGATTTGATCAGGTATAAGGGATCGGTCAATGAAATGGATCAAACCATTAGGGAGATCTTCAAAGATGCCAGCAACGTAGCCTTACCCACTCCAAACAAGCTACAAGTAGAGAGGGTCTTGGAGTCAAGAGTAAAGAAGTCTACAAGGCATAGAGTGTATATGGAGCACCTCATCAAGTGGAAGAACAAACATGAATCTGAGGCTACATGGGTGGATGAAGCTCAGTTCAAGAAGTAGGGAATTGACCCATCTCTAATCTTTTCCCACATTTCATAATGTCTGTGCAAAGGGGGAGAATGGTGCAGGAGTACCCCATAGTTCATCTAGAAAGGTAGTCTAGAAGGTTGTTAATTGGCAATTTGTTTTAGATCAAAGGTAGCATTCTCTTTCTAGTTCTTGAGTTTGTTCCTTAGAGGCATTTGAGAACACGTAATGTGTTAGTGAAGGTCATGTTGACCCTTTGTTAGATTGAGTTTTCACTCCATAGTTCATCTAGGAAGATTGTCTAGAAGGTTGTTAATTGGCAATTTGTTTTAGATCAAAGGTATCATTCTCTTTCTAGTTCTTCAGTTTGTGCCTTAGAGGCATTTGAGAACATGTAATGTGTTAGTGAAGGTCATGTTGACCCTTTCTTAGATTGATTTTTTCCTACAAGGATGGTCTAACACCTTTGTAGACCTTCCTAGGTGTTAGTTTGTGTTAGTTTCTTTAAAATTTGTCAAATAAGGCCTATTGGGAAAGCCACAAGCAGCCATGGAGCAGTTAGGATCAATCTTAACTAAATTGGGAAACCTATATAAGGCGTGTCTTGACCTGAAAGGAAGGTTGGAAGCTATTGAATTGTTAAAAATCCATGAATACCATTGAGGACAGTAATAAGATTATGTAAATTATGTGTTTTGTTTTGAGTTTGTGTGATCAATAGAGATCATGGAACTGTAAATTGTTGTAGTTTGTAGTGTAGTTGTGTTTTAAGCTTTGTGTGGTAGTATTTAGTTTGTGTGATCAATTTACATGTGTTGTTTGTTTAATTAAGTTGTTGACCTGACAATCAGTCTATAAAGGATGGAGTTCTAGTTACATTTCCATTGTACTTTGTGTACGGTCCCTTGGGAACTATGATTAGGCTCCATGTTTGTAAATAGGATAGGGTTAGAAGTGGTAAGGATTCAAAGAATCATGGAGAAAGTCTTCTCCTAGGCAAGCTTGACAATGCCCAGCTAGGAAAGACAGGAAGTGCAAAGCACTTGACTTGTAGGGGTGTCTATCTCTTGGAAATTAAAGGTGTGGAGAGGGCAGGTGTATGGCTTGCCAAGGCCTAGCAAGAAGGAAGGGACCCCATCAACTCGTTTGGTGAGAGGAAACCTTGACAGTCTGCAAAGAAGACAGGAAAAGACCCAAAATAGCCTAGTTCTTGATCATTACCAGTTGGAGGAACGGTACGGGCAGTTGAAGACTAGGACCACCACAATCTTTAAGTGATAGACATGAAGAATATGAAACCCAAGGGAAAATTCAGTTTACTTTTGTAAACCTTGGAGTATTAGTGTGTTTTCTCAGAGATAGAGACGTAATTGGGCTCTTGGGCTAGTAGCCTAATAAACCCTAACTGAGGGTTTGGTGGAAGTGATTTGTAAATGGAGTATGGTGGACTTTCAAGAACCCTAGGGAGATGGTTTGAAGCATTTGGAAACATATCTACACCCCTATAAAGCTAAAATTTAGTTTTTGGAGGATGCTAGTCCTTAAGGTAGATTAAGGGCTAAGGAAGAGTTAGAAGCATTGCACCAAGATTGACTTGGTAGATGGAATTGTTATAGTAGTGGGGTTGGCAAGGTGAACTAGGGGAACCTAGACAAGCATTAGGTCCTATAGGTTAAGGTGGTGGAGTGTGTCACCATAAGGATCTCCCAAGTGAGACCCAGAGCATAGAACAATGATTGTTCCAACAACCCTACCCTATCAATGAGTATATTCAAATTCAAGAGAGAGGTAAAAGTCTCATGGATGCATTTTTTGACATAAGGAGGTTTAAGGGATAAGATGTAAACTCTTTGTAAAATAGAATGACAGACATTTGTATGCAATTATCTCCTAATTTTATGCCTACAAGACCCACATTTGTTGCACAATTTTTGAGACCATCAGAAGCTGAATCAATTTATTGGTTAGAGTCATTAAAACATAAAGCCTTTGATGTGGTGAATAAATTTATTAATTCCATTCTTGGGACAAGGTATGTGGATACTACCAGTAATACTTCAGAAGCTGAAATAGAAGATCTCATGCCATCCAATAGTGAAGATATGGAGAGTCTCTCTCACTTAACAGATTGTGATTCAAATTGTGAAGAACTTGTGAACCTACAACAGGATGATTGTTACAGTCCTTATGAAGATCAAGAAGAGGTTGGAGATATGGTAGAAGATAGGGAATCAGAGACTTGTTCACTCAGCAGTGAGCAAGTTTCAGATTTGTTAACTCTTGAATACCAGAAGTATGCACATAAAGATGATTCTAGAGTTTTTGTTTGAGCCTATATATGCTTTGACAGTGAAGATATTATGTGTAAAGATTCATATGACCCCATGTGCATCTCTCATAGTGATGATGAGTTCTTTGAAGCTGATCAAAGATCTATTTGTGTCCAAGAAGAGGTATGTGACTTGAATGATTTTTGCCTCCAAGAAAAAGATATTGGATCTTGCATGTTATTGATGATGAGTGTCCATCATTTGTTGATTCAAGTATGTATGAGGATGACTGTATGAATCAAATGTATGTGTCAATGCCAACTGGTGATAGAAGAGAAATGGAAAATATTTTTGATTCAGTTCTCTCAAAAGATATTGATGAGATTGAATTTGTAGATTCCCATGAGAAGCATTCAGATTTTCAAATCCTAGTATAGTTGCAGGATCATTCAATAGTGTATGATAATGAGCAAGATTATGATTGTTTTGAACCTAGATACACTTTGTATGTTTAAGATAATAAAGAATTATCATATGGTGTTAGGAATTATGAAATGCAGAATGGTGAAATGAATATGAATCGGATTGAACACAGTGATTTCATGAAGGTTGTCAATGGCAGTGCATATTGTAGGGCAGGTGGAATGGATAGTTTCAAAAGAAACCTGATGAGATTTAATCAGAACAAAAACTATGACAGAGGAAAGTGCAGGTTTTTATTTTTGGGGTGGCCTGGGGCCATCCCTTATGGTTTGAACTTTTGAACCATAGAAAGTACAGATGATTAAGGATTGCCAGTGCATCAAAAATTCTTAGCAAAACGTTTTTAAAAAAAAAATTTCCATGCACAGTAGTTTTAGGAATCTTTAAAGGGTCTGGGTTTTCCGGTACATGGACATTCTCAAGATTTCCCTTTTAGAAAGCATTGCTTTCCTTTCCACGTACAATATTTTAGGGTTTTCCATTATCCATTTCCTCCATCTTTCATATCCTTCATTTATTCATTCCCTTCATCTCCCATTGCCTTCATTTTTCATGTCCTTTACATGGTCTTCTCTCCCAAAGAATTCTGGATTCTTGTAGTAATTGCACAATCACTCATCCCCAATAGGAGCCACTGTTAGAACCCAAAATTTATTTTAGAATCCTAAGGTTTTTTCCCATTTTCAACCCCCATATTTCACTATCTCTTTATTAAAATTTATTTCACCACCTTTCATAAAGCTAAAATTTCCTATAATTTTTCCACATTATTCACATTTCATGCGCCCGCACCCTTTACCGCTTTACCGTGGCCTTTTGCAAAGTGGATCACGGTATAGCGGTGATGGTTAGACACAGTCAAAGTTACTATTACCATTGCACCATGGGTGGTTACCACATACACCACAGTGACCACGGTAAACAGTCAGCAGGGGGTGGTGTTGGATGGAACGGATACCACGCAACCCCGTGCAAATAGAATAGTCACCATGATATAGCTATAGCAGCTTAGGGTAGACATAAAATTCTTACCACACCATAGCGCACAGTCTAAACATAGACCGTGGTGGGCGGTAAGTAACAGCGGGGAAGTGGTCTGATGACTTACCGTGATACCGCACACGGTCAGAATGAAGGGTGCAGTAGCATGGGTAGCGGTGAGGTTAACAGTTAATGCCAGACATCGCTATACCATAGATAGTTAGAGTGAAGCCAGTGGTGGAGCGTTGGATGGGAGGAACAGTTAGAGAAACTGCTACCGCTATACCGCTAGAGACAAAAACATAGCTGGTGATAGAGTGGTGGAAGAAAGGTAGACAACGACGGAGCCAGTCACCGCTATATGGCGGTCAGTCAACAGGTTGACCGTGGTAGAGCAATATGCATAAAAAGAAGTTATGATAGCGTATAAAGGGAAATGTAAAGAGCAGTCAAAATATTAAAATAAAATTTAAATTGGGAATGTAAATAATGACAAACCTTCCTGAAACAATGCAATGGAGCTTAATGTTTTAAATTGGTGAATATTCTTTTCGGTGTTTAGCTGTTGTGATGAAATAATTCATATTTCTTTTATCTGGTTGTCTCCAACTTGAGATCCTTTAATTATTTAAATCAGCATATCAAGTTTAATCTCTGATTTATCAAAATGTATTCCCATTTTTGTGTGATTTAGTTGATTGGTGTCTGTAAGTCAGATTTAAATCCTTTTAAATAAGTCACTATAATTTTAGGATTTATTTTGGATTGTTGAAGTAGAACATGATAAGAGAAACATCCCAACACAATTTATGCAAGACATAAATAAATGAAGATGTATGCGAGTCATGAGAATTTCATTTTCAAAGTGCCTACCAACTAGAGTTAAGCCAAAATAGGTAACACACATTATTCATGATTTTTGACTCCTTTGCCCATGTGGACAGAAGGCACTGATCTTCCTCAACCTAGAGATAAAATTTCATATCAAACAACTTATTCAAATCCTTTCTTTTGTGCAATAGGATTAGGATTAGTTGTAGTGGTTTTCATCTATTGACTTCCATTTGCCATTGTTGATAGATTGCTCAACTAGGAAATACATTTCAATCTGCATCATTCACATAGGTTCACCCACCTTGGACTAGCAGAACCTAAAGATAAGAAGGTTCAATTGCATCAATTGGCCTTGTACCTTGGCCAAAAGAGTTGTGAGAGCTTGGCAACCTCTCGTGGTTTAAACCTACATTTTTGAGACCCAACATGACAGAAGCCTAAAGGATTGACCTAAAATGTAATGGTGGATGATCAAATATCAACCTTGCCTACATTCAAGATCAAAGATGATGTAGTTCGGTTGACGACTCTATTTTTTATTTTTTCAGACTTTTGACATGTTTTGGATGTTTTTTTATTTTCATTTTCTAATGTTTTTTTATTTTTGATGGATTTTCTGAATGTTTTAGGATTTTTGTATTTTAAGGAAGATGACAAAAGTATAAATGATTCTGATCCAGTGCAGGTACTGAAACATGCCCCTGATGTGATGCGATATACTACTTCGATACAGGAAGGACAAATTGACCTTGGTAATATGCCAAGTAGTACTAGGGTGGAACATGATTCAAGCACAAGATCAAGCCATGGTACGGATGTGAACGGATGATGGAAGGATAAATGGATTGTAATGGATAAGCGAGCACGCGAAATAAGATGTGAAGATCTTGGTGGATGGAGATTAATTTATTTACGCTTGGCATCTGTTTCCCAGGTTTTCATCAAGGTACTTGTCAAAAGTGCCACCAAAGTGGTTTTCACTAGAGGGCGATTTTTTTTTACTATTTTCAATCCTTTTTTTGATATTTTTGGATTTTTGTATTTTTGTATTTTATTTTTTTGTTGTCACCAAGACGCCTGTTTGCCAGGATTTCATTAGGGTGACCATTTTTTTAGTACATTTTCTGATTTTTTATTTTATTTTTTGTTCTATACCTTGCAAGATTTTTAGGCATAAATTTTTTTGAGATGGGAGTTGTTCATGGGCTCCTGCAAGGGTTCACCTTCTAGTGTTGATAATTGATATTCCCCTAATTTATAGCTTGTTGTGATGATGAATGATGGTAGGAAGTCGTTGATGTAAGAATTCCTAATCATTTAATTTCTTTAATGTCAACCCAGGGGTGTCTAAAGCTATTTGCAATAAGATTTGGATTGGTATGGGTGGGGTTTGGTAATTTTGGCTCGATTAGGAGCAATTCAGAACTTATTTTTTGTTTTCATTCTTTGTAAGAGGCTTTCTAAACTAACATTCTATACCTAATTTATCCCTAATGACCTTAAAAATGGAATTTGAACAGAGAAATTTTGTTCCAAGGCAAGTAGTTTATGAGGGAATGGAGAATTAACTTAATCTATTTTGCAGAACTTTGAAATCTAATTAAAACTTGAGTAATTTCTTTGAAAATAAACTATTCCATTCCTCACTTACTAAATTGACAAGTAACTATCTTCCTTTGTTCAAAATCTATTAAAATAACATTTTAGATTATCTCATTTATGGAGATGATCTTTGAACTAAAAAAAACTACAGAACTTGATAACACAAAATAATGTGAAAACAATGATGCAGTAAAAACTTTGATCTAAATTATCTTTCAACTCATAATGACAAAATGACTTCAACTTAGATTAACAGTGAAAATGAAACATAGCAACAATAATCAAATAGTAAAATTTTAACAACCAAGAGAGACCTCATTCAGAAAGTGAGCTAAAAGAATCCTTGAACATAGTGTTGAGATAACTTCCTTCTTATTTCTAACTAATGTGCCCAAATAGGATCGAATTACATGAAAGATTCTAATCCTAAAAAAAGAAGGGAAATTACATGAGAAAGATCAAAAACTTGATATGATCTAACTTCCAACTGCGTTGGCTCTGGATATAAATATGAAACATTATTTTGAAAATAATATAAAAACGGGAACTTAATCTACTCAAAGTTTAAAAGATATCTTGGTGTGTAGGAATAAGTTGGCATTGATCCTTGTAACTATCTTTAGTTGCATTGATTTCCATATTTTTGAACTAGTGTACAATGTTGAAGCTCGAGTTGTAGTTGGTGAAATCTTCATCTAGCATGATTAGTTATAAAAAAAAAAAATTAGCATATCATAACTCATTTGAAGATGAGTCACAATCGATTCCGCCATTCCTTACTTGAAACATAATTAGTTATCACATGGCTGAGTATTAAATATTAACTCAAGATACATATTAAATGTACACATATGATAAATCATTCATAGATTAATCACCACATTTTAATCATGCATATAACAAAAAATAAGCACTTATATTAACCATCTATATTCTAAGTCTTTATACCTTCATAAGGTCATAAAACTTACATAAAAGAGAAAATTATGTGTTTTTAAAGCCAGAAAAAGTATTTAAAAGGTTAAAAACTTAATGATTATGAGGTCAATACAGAGCCTCATCATTCTCCTCCTCCTGCATTTAACCATGTCCTCATGGTTTATCTATGTGGAATATGAATTCCTTTGTTGATTGATTCCATCCAAAGATCACAGTCAAAAACTCCCCCTCTGTATCCAGCTATAGTTCTTGTTGATACAACAAATCCATTGTTATTTTCTAGTTTTTCATACCATGTTCTGAGGACCTCTACTGGTATCTGTGAAGGTGCATTAATTTTAGGTGCAGGCATGATAATGATAGTCCATTTGAATCTCATGCCAATCTAGAATTCTTGCTGATCATGAATTAAAATGATTGTCTGTCTGACATGTGTCAAGCTCCATATGAGGTTATTTGGCGATATTGGTTCTCTCCTCTTTATTGTATCTGGAAGTAATATAAATATTTCTTCACATGCTTGAATGGCTAAAGGAGGAAGAGAACCCTCAACATTTTTAAAGTTTGAAATACTTTGCAACAAATTCCTGTTATAATAGGAGTGACATCATTTAACCTAGATATGGACCTAAATCTGTCAATATAGTGGATTGATGTTGGATATTCATTTTTCATTGGTAGTCCATATGTCTGTTGCATGTTCCTATATTCTTCCATTCGGGCTAACCATTCAATATGAGTTTTCAATAGTGAAACAAAATATTTAATTTGAAGTTCTCCTACATAGAGATTGACCAATGAGTAATAACAGGTCTTTTTAATAAAATTTGATTTAAATTCCATTTTAAGAATAGTTCCCTAAGAAACAAATATAAACTGCAGAAGGTTTCCTTGTACAAACTAAAGCAAACGCAATATCCACAGTCTAAAATTACCCTCTCCTCTACTTCTTTTTCTTTGGTTGTCTTATCCAACTATTTTTGGAGTTCCTTGTTAAGTTATTTATATTTCATAGTTGTTAAGGAAAGGTATCTAGGATTTCCTGTGCTTGCCTTTATTTCTAATTCTACTTTTAATTCATTAATTTTATTTTCCTTCCTCTCATCTTGTATGGCCTTTTGGGCTAGTTTTTCTTTTGCTCCTTTCAATTGTGAAAACAACTGACTAATTTTTTTTTCAAACGGTTCTTTTAACTGACTTGTTTCCTCCTAAAATTTGAATACTTCATTATCTTTTTGTTTCAATTTTTACTCAAGTAACATATTCTGCATCCTAAATTCTTCTAATTCTTTTTTCAACCTGGATATTTTGAGAGCTATTTGAATTTTCTCTTCTTCTCTTTCCTTAAAATTTTCATTATCAAAATATATTTCTTCTTCTCTTTCCTTAAAATTTTCATTATCAGAATATATTCCTTCTTCTCCCATTGGTTGTTTTCCCTCATGATGTACAACTGCCTCTTCATGTTCAATTTCAACATTTATAATTTTACTGACCTGAAAAATTCCTATGTCAGTTACCTCAACTTCAGTTTCCATACCTGATAAATTAATATTATGGAATGGATAATTAGGCTCTGAAAATTTAATATCCCGAACCAGGCAATGATGAGGTAACAAATCTTCTTGTAATGTAGTACACTCTTTTTATATCCTTTCTTCTTCAGGCTCTACTTCTCACAATATTTTCTCTTCAAGCTCTTCTTTCTCAACTTCTTCTCTTTCAACTTCTTCTTCATCAGAGTCATCCAAATGGATGGTAGAAGTAGGCTTTCCAAACTCACATTTGTCTTGTTCTTCTTTTTGTGTCTCTGACCTAGTTCTTATTTTAGGTCTTTCAACTTTCACAATTCTTTTCTTCTTTTAGAATTATTTTTTCTAGTTTTATGATTCTCTGGGGTTTTCTTCTCTTCAGTTTTTCCCTTCTTTGCAGAAATAGAGCTCTCTAGCTTGTGTTTCTTAGTTTCCCTTATTGATTGAGCAAGGTTTTCTTGTGAAATCTCTGCTTTCCTTTTCTTTGTAGTAGCAGAGCTCTCTGGATTTTGTTTCATTGGCCTACCAATAGGTTTAACTATGTTTTTAGTTAAAACCCTAGTTCTATTAATCCTAATTGTTCTACCTTCAACAATTTTAGGTTTTCCTTTTCCCCTATCTGAATTCAAAAGAAATTTTCTCCATTCCTCTTCCCAATTAGGTTTCCGCATGAAATGGTGTTGAACTATTAAATGCATTAAACCATGATGTGTTACTCTATTTTCCTTTTCCTTGCATCTAATAGCCCTTTCAGTAAGCTGAGAAAAGAGAAAAGAAGGTAAATTAATTCTTACATTAGGTCTTGTTGCTCCATGCCTAACATGATTCAATAGCTTGAGTGTTGGCCCCAAAACGGTTGCAAATTGACCTTCACAGGTGAAGAAATTCATAACACAGAGTGCAATGGACGCCCAGGGTTCTTTCAAACTTCTTCGCTAAATACCCTTATTTTTCCCTTTATGTATATGAAAAACAGGAAAGGACTCTCCAAGAACATGAAATATTTCAAGTAGCTCTTGCAAATTTGAAAGCTTGGGTTGAATACTATCACCTTCCACATAAATTCATGACAATGCACTTATCACAACAACAAATACTTCGATGGGTTCTCCCCTGACCATCGTAAAGCTGATATGAAAGTTTTTGATAGATTCCAACACAATTTCCCACTCATAACCTTCATATTTGAGCAAGAAATCTAACCATCTAGCCCACTGAAAATACCTTCTAGATTCCTTATATAAATTTACTCCCTTTGGCTCTGCCATTATTTTATACCCCATTATTACAAGACTGAAATTATCCGAGCTCAGAGTTTTACCAACAATGTCAAAATTTCCAAAAATAACAATCTTTTATACAAAATGGCGGCATTAATTCATTTTGAAAAGAAACGACAAGATATAAGAATGAATGCAATATTAGTTGCATGTACTTTGCATGCCTAATATTTCTCATCGATGTACTGACAATAGCATGTTACGTACCTCATAATCTGATTTCCCATTAAATCACCTTGAAATTATCTTTCATCTTTATTACCCAATTAGGAAATGAGAAGTCCATTTATTATTTTAAAACAAATTATATTTGGCTTTTCGAACAATCATAATTTAATCTATTAGGTAAGCTTTATAAGCTATATTTATTGTACTTGAAACTTCAAAAAAAGCCTGGAGATATTGTGTTTTTAGAAAATGTGGATTAATCAAACAGTAAACTAGCACACCGATAAGACATTATATTAAAGAAATCTAACTAGAAAGCAGAAATGCAAACTCTAATGACAATAGCTTCTTCAAATTCGTCCCATCGTCCTCTATCTCCAAGTATTTGATTAAAGATGTTGGCTCTCAGTTGTGTAAGCAACGGCTTATTGAAATGACAACTTAAGAGAATGAGATTAATTGAAAATGCATGTGCATGGCTATGTGATTTAAGCTATGAAATTGAAATGCTATGATGCTAGAATGATGATAATATTGAAATAAAACTATAGTAACTGTGTATGAAATCTAAGATTTGAGGTGTGTCCTTTTCAACTCATAAGAGGGTTGTATTTATAGATTTTTGAAGGCAAGAAATCTAGTTGGCAAGAGTCAACGGTTGAGATTCAAACTTGTAAAATGAATGGTGAGAGATCAAGAAGTTGAGAAAAAGATGGAAGATTTTTCCATAAATTAAATGAATGAATATTTAATTTATGTGTGATAGATGATAAAAGCGCTTTAATTAAATATGGAGAGAAGAAAGTTTCTAATTAAATATTATAGAATATTTAATTATTGAGGCAAGAAAGCTTTTAATTAAATATTAGAAATATTTAATTAAGTGGAGGAGAATAAGGAATTAGAAAGAAAGTGTTTAATTAAATATTGGAAATATTATGTGTTGTTAGAAAATGTGGATTAATCAAATAGTAAACTAACACACCAATAAGACATTATATTAAAGAAATCTAACTAGAAAGCATAAATGCAAACTCTAATGACAATAGCTTCTTCAAATTTGTCCCATCATCCTCTATCTCCAAGGATTTGATTAAAGATGTTGGCTCTCAGTTGTGTACACAACAACTTGTTGAAATGGAAACTTAAGAGAATGAGATTAATTGAAAATGCATGTGCATGGCTATGTGATTTAAGCTATGAAATTGAAATGCTATGATGCTAGAATGCTGATAATATTGAAATGCAACTATAGTAACTACGTATGAAATCTAAGATTTGAGGTGTGTCATTTTCAACTCATGAGAGGGCTATATTTATAGATTTTTGAAGGCAAGAAATCTAGTTGGCAAGAGTCAACGCTTGAGATTCAAACCTGTAAAATGAATGGTGAGAGATCAAGAAGTTGAGAAAAAGATGGAAGATGTTTTCATAAATTAAATGAATGAATATTTAATTTATGTGTGAGAGATGATAAAAGCGCTTTAATTAAATATATTAAATATTTAATTAAATATGGAGAGAAGAAAGTTTCTAATTAAATATTATAGAATATTTAATTATTGAGGCAAGGAAAATTTTAATTAAATATTGAAAATATTTAATTAAGTGGAGGAGAATAAAGAATTAGAAAGAAAGCATTTAATTAAATATTGGAAATATTTAATTATGGAAGAAAGAAAGCTTTTAATTGAATATTGAAAATATTTAATTAAGTGGAAGAGAAGAAAGCGCTTTAATTAAATATTAGAAATATTTAATTAAATGTGAGATGAAGAATATTATTTAAATTTAAAATTTAAACTTGTGATAATTAATATAAATAAATTGTGAAATCTATTTATTTAATTAAGAGGAAAATAATTAAATAAACTTATTTATTTAATTAAACTAGAAGAATTGAGAAAATCAACAATATAAATAAATAATTAAATTTATTTATATGTAGATGACTTAAGAATATTAATTAAATAATTCATATTTAATTAATTAATAGGTTTGATTAACCGTGACCATTTTTAGATGTGTACAGATATAAATGCTTACCTATCAATGATGGTAATTTCAAATGATGGCGATTGATGGTGATACGTGTCCAATTTTAATTTGCACAATCAACAACTAGATTTTGGCCTTCATAAAATCATTAATGAAAGAAATGTTGAGCTCCACACTTGTGGGAGCCCACTTATTTCCACATGTCAGATCAATACTTTTCTTTTAATTTTTTTTTTCCGAATTAACCTTGTACTTGCACATCACACAAACATATTAGTAATAAATGAAGCTAAAAATCTTCTATCAGTACAAAAAAACCTTTTTATGCGCTCCTAATTTAACATTTGAAATATCTCAAACCTGATCTGTCAAATCAAGCATGATCAGGAGCTGTTTTATGCTTGATTTGATTCAATTCTATTGATCAAGTATGATTCGGAGCTCTTTCTTATCTTTTTCTTTTTTCTTTTTTCTTTTTGCAAAGTAAATCGTCATTTCTGGTTTTCAATTTACTCTTTTTATTCATACCCATCAATAATGGATTTAAGGATTGATCATTTCTCCCAAAGAAGAGAATTCTTCCTTAGTAAAATGCTCAACTCTTGCTTCAAGCTCTAAAATAATTTTTTCTTTTGATTCCGGCTAATGATAGATTTTTAGCCTATGCCCATTTACCAACATTGTCTTTCTTTCTCCATCAATGGGTGTTAACCAAACAACTCCATTATCAAACACTTGTTCAATTTCATATGGCCCAAGCCACCTTGTGTGTATTTTTACTTTAAATTCTTGAAACCTTGAATCAAATAATAAAGCCCAATCACCTACAATAAATTTCTTACTATGGATATTTTTATCATGCTACTATTTCTTCTGTCCTTGAATGACTTTAGTTTGGTGCAAAGCTTTAGTTCCCATCTCATCCATTTTGTTCAATTGCATTATTCTATTCCTTTGTCCTTCAATAATATCTATCCCCACATTGACAACTGTTCTAAGTGTTTCTAATTCAAACTAAATGGGAAAAATAGGAGTCTTCCCATAAACCAACTCATATGGTGAAAATCCAATAGTTGTCTTCCATGTTGTATTGTATGCCTAGACAACTTCACTTAACCTATCTGACCAATCATTCTTCTTAGATGAAACTTTTTTTGTGAGAATGTTTTCTAATTCTCTATTGGTTACCTCAACCTGCCCATTTACTTGAGGGTGGTTAGGCGATAATTTCTTGTGTTGAAGTTGATATCTTTCAAGAAATAATTGAAAGATTACAGACATGAACTGTGGCCCTTGATCTGAGACAAGTTCTTTAGGTGCTCCATATCTTTGTAGAATATTCTTGTATATGAAGTCTGCAACTTTTTCCTCTTTAGCAGCTAGCAATGCCTTGACTTCAGCTATTTCGTAACATAATCAGGACATACCAATATATAGTGATTTCCCTTGGATGGAGGATCTATTGCGCCAACAAAATAAATACCCCATTTTTCAAATGGTTCTAGTGATACTTGTGTTTGTAATGGAATCTCTATTGATCTTGTAGGTCTCCCCATTCTCTGACACTAATCACAATGTTTGATGTATTGAGATGTATCCTTAGTCATAGTAGGTAAAAAATAGCTTGCTCCTAAAATTTTATGAACTGTTCTTATTGTAGAATAATGTCCTACCCCTGGTTAATCATGGCATGCCTTCAATATATCATATACCTTAGTTTCCTGCATGCATCTTCACATTATATGATCTGGGCACATTTTAAACAAAATACCATTAATCCACTCAAAATGAGAGCTTTCCCTAATCAATTTCTTTTTTTGTTTTACTGGAAAATAAGAAGGATATTTCCCAATTACTAAGTAATTTGCAATATCAACGAACCATGGTGATTGGATTGATATTTTAAATAAGTGTTCATCAGGAAACACATCTTCCACAATTTCATCATTACCCTACAAAACTATTCTTGATAGAAAATCAGCTATAACATTATCTTTACTAGGCTTATCAATGATAGTTATATCAACTTCTTGAAGTAACAATAACCATATAATTATATGTCCTCCCACAACAGTTTTATTCATGAGATAACGAATAGATGCATGTTCAGTATGCACAATTTTTTTATATCTAGGGATATAATGTCGAACTTTATTTATAGAAAACACAACTACTAGGAATTCCTTCTTAGTAGTAGTGTAATTAAGTTTTGTTGGATTGAGGTTTTTGATTATATAATATATGGCATGCATTGCTCCAGATTCATCCTTTTCCCAAGAACTTCTCCAATTGCAAAATTAGAGGCATCAGTATTAATATGAAATGGTTCACCCCAAATAGGACCAGCAATAACGGGTGAAGTTGTTAAAGCTTTCTTGATTTGATCAAATGACTCCTGACAAGATGAGGTCCATAAAAATTTAGAGTCTTTCTTTAATAAAGTAAAGAGTGGACCTACAATTCTACTTAATCCTTCAATAAATCTTCTATAATAACTAGAGTGTCCTAAAAAACTCGTTACATCAATTTGATTCCTAGGCGCAGGTATTTGCGAAATGATTTCAATTTTCTTTGGGTCTACTTTGATTCCTTCTTTTGACACATGATGTTGTAGAAAAATTACTTATGTCATCATTAACAAACTCTTATCATGGTTTAATGACATTCTATGTTATTTACATCTATTTAGGACTCTTCATAAGGTTTTCCATGGACCGTGAAATTGTCCATATAAACCTCTACACATGTTGTTAAATCTGAAAAAATAGCAAGAACAACACATTAAATGGTAGCAGGAGCATTACACAACCCAAAAGGTAGAACTCTATAATAAAAGGTACCCCATGGACATGTAAATGTAGTTTTATCTTGATCCTCTAAAGCCACTTGTATTTGGTTGTATCCACTAAACCCATAAAGGAAAAAAAATAACTACTTCCAGATAAGTTATCCAATACCTGATCTATGAAGGGTAATGGAAAATAGTCTCTTTTTGTAGCCTTATTCAGTTCTCCGTAATCCATATGCACTCTCCATTTCCCATTTTTCTTAGGTACAATGAACAATGGAGAAACCCATTTGTTGTTTGAAATAGGATAAATGAATCCTACTTGGAGCAATTTCTCTATTCTAATTTCACAAAATCTCTTAGAGCAGGGTTAATTCTTCTTTGGGGTTGTCTTACAGGTTTGACATCCTTGGTATAAATGTGGTGTGTACAAATGTCTAGATGAATTCCTCTCATATCCTTATAATCCCAAGTGAAGGCTCTTGTATTTCTCTCTAAAACTCCTTTTAGCCCTTCTTCTTGTTTAGTTGTTAACGCACTATTGATAAGTAAAGGTCTATCAGCTTGAATAAGGATTTTTTTTGTCTTTTCTTGAAGATTCAAGGGATCACCAATTAATGTGTTTAATGAGCAAGGATGTGGGAGAAGTTGATGAAGTAATTTATTCTCATCTTGTTTTGTCATGTTAGAAAAAGGACAACAAGATGAAGTTTCAAAATTTACTACATTCTCCTAGATCCTCTTCTCTTGTGTTCACAGAATCCTAATATTCCTTAACATGTTCTACCAAATTCATCATTGCAAGTCCCCTTATTTCTTCATCCTCAGAATCAGGATCATCAATCCAGATTTGGTTATCAGATGTTAAAGATTGTTTAGCTAGTGGATACATAGTTACTTATTTTTTTTCATCCCATTAGAAATAGTCATACTAACTAACCTACAATCAATGAGTGTAGCAAAAGTTGCTATCCAAGGTCTTCCTAAAATATTAGGATAACCCCTCTTCTTCTGTTTAGTTTTTAACACAAGGAGATCAGCAAGATAATCCCAAGTGTCAATAGTGATAATGACATCTTCTAGAATTCCCTTAGGTTTTTCAATTGACTGGTCAGCTAATTGTAGAACTGTAGTTGATGGTTTAACATTTAAAATCCCAATCTTTTTAGATGTTTCAGTAGTAATAACATTAATGGTTGCTCCTAGATCAATAAGATCATTTTGAATTTCAATGTCATTAATGCTAAGGGTAATAACAGGACTTACTGGGTTACCTTATTTTTGTGGAATTACCTTCCCTGAGAGGACATCTGACAACTATCCTCCAACTTGAATTGTAGGGGGAAACCTATTTTTCCTCCTAGGTGTCTTAACACACAGATATTTAACCACCCGGTTGATCTCTGGAATATCACGAATAACCTTTAACAAGGGAACTTCAATTTTTATCTTCCTGAGCTCATCAATAATTTGCGGATCAATAAAGTCATCCTTTCTATCAACCTTTTCAATCAATGGTTCCTGATTAAGATGTGAAGGAAATAGTGCTTGTTTAACATGATCTTTGTTGATTTCTTTTTCTATTTCCTTCACTAAGTCTCGTTGTTGATCTTCCTTGTTTTCATCAGGTTTTGTTGGTATAACTCTAATTTCAATTTTATTCAAATCAATTGTGTTAGGATCAACATTACAGATAGGTTGTTGAGTTTTAACAATCTTAGAATTTGGAACTAGTTGAGTAGGTATCTGAGGTTGATTAACTGGTTCAGAGCTTGATTGTTGGTTTTGTCCAGTTAATTGATTCTGATTCTAGGGTCTCTTTGGCCCTTGATTTTTCCATTGATTATTTCCTTGGTTAGGCTGCCATTTTGTTTGATTTGGTTTCCGCTGGAGTTGGTTTAGTTACCATTGAGGTTGATTCCATTATGGATATTCATTTTTTCCCCATGATGGTACCTAGGGATTTTTCATCGGTGGAAGTGGATTTTGCATTTGTTGAGGATTCCATTGACCAGTACAAT
The DNA here is from genome assembly GCA_007115665.2 of Sequoiadendron giganteum. NCBI lineage: Eukaryota > Viridiplantae > Streptophyta > Pinopsida > Cupressales > Cupressaceae > Sequoiadendron > Sequoiadendron giganteum. Next base: position 251,857,671 of record CM021101.1, on the reverse strand, counting down.
TCCACTGATTTGAACGCCAATTAGATTTTTTTTTAGGTTAATCAAAGGCAGGGTTGAACTGTCTTTGTCCTACAAAATTTAATTCTTCTTCTATTGGTTTCTTCAATTGATTCCTAATTTCTAAGAGGAGGCTACACTTACCAGTAGAATGTCTTTTTCCACATATGTCACATAAATCAATTTGATTAAGAGGACATTCCCTCAGTGGATTCTTATCCCTACATTTAGGACAATAAATGGCTAAAGGTTCCACTTTTCTTCTATCAGGTTGAGAACTAAGATGAAGGAGAATGTTTTTTTTTTAATTTGCAATTTTCTTCCATGAATTTAGAGACATCTAATGAAGAACCTTTTTTCTTTTTCCTATAGCCTAGTCTTGTCCTAGAATAATTCCTACAGATCTCAATAATTTCCTCAAATGATTGTTTATTAATATCCCCTTTCCCTATCAAATTCAAGGTGTCTCTAGAATCATCATCAATGCCTTTTAAAAATATGGACTTACTAATTTCTTGATCTAATCCATTTCCACACCTTTTTTTTTTTAAATTGATACCTATCTACATAATCCTCTAGACTCTCATCTCCCATTTGCTTCATTTTAAACAGTTCTTCCTTCCTATCCTTGAATCTGCAATAATCTTGATATTTATTCAGAAATACTATTTCCATTTCATCCCAAGTATTTATTGATTTTTTTAGTTAACCCCATAAAACAATGTAAAGTTGATTATTTAAGAGTAGATGGAAACAACTTCAACTTTTGATTATAAGATGTATAATCATAAGTTTGACATAACACTTTGAACTTGAATAAAAACTAACTAGGATCTTCCAAAATTTTCCCTCTAAACATAGGTAAATTAGAAAGTGAGGTATTTTTCATTGGTGGTTCATTAGCCTAGACATTTATGGAAATGGGAAAGGAAAATTTTTTGTTGGGAAGCTCCTCCTCTTGATCTCTATCTCCCATACTTTCTAACTGAGTATTTACTGACCTATCAAAGGGTGAAATTGTAGCACTAGCCTAGTAATCTCCCTGATGATTCTCTAGATTTCCTCTTACAAGTCTTCCAGATTGATCTCTAAAAACATTCATTAACTGATCTTACCGAAACTTAAGGCTTAGATTTTTTTCTTTTTAAAGCCAACTTGTCCTTGGAAACAACACCAAAAATGATGGTAGGAAGTCATTGATGTCACAATTCCTACTCATTTAATTTCTTTAATGTCAACCCAGAGGTGTCTAAAGCTATCTGCGATAAGAGTTGGATCGGTTTGGGGGTGGGGTTTTGGTAATTTTGACTCGGTTAGGAGCGATTCAGAGCTATTTTTTTGTTTTTTATTCTTTGTAAGAGTTTATCTAAACTAACATTCTATTCCTAATTTATCCCAAATGACCTTAAAAATGGAAATTGAACAGAGAAATTTTGTTCCAAGACAAGTAGTTTATGAGGGAATGGAGAATTAACTTAATCTATTTTGCAGAACTTTGAAATCTAATTAAAACTTGAGTAATTTCTTTGAAAATAAAATATTCCATTCCTCACTTACTAAATTGACAAGTAACTATCTTCCTTTGTTCAAAATCTATTAATATAACATTTTAGATTTTCTCAATTATGTAGATGATCTTTGAACTAAAAAAAACTATAGAAATTGATAACACAGAACAATTTGAAAACAATGATGTAGTAAAAAATTCGATCTAAATTATCTTTCAACTCATAACGGCAAAATGAATTCAGTTTAAATTAACAGTGAAAATGAAACATAGCAGCAATAATCAAATAGTAAGATTTTAATGACCAACAGAGTCACCTCATTCAAAAAGTGAGCTGAAAGAATCCTTAAACACAGTGTTGAGATCAACTTCCTTCTTATTTCCAACTAATGTGCCCAAATAGGGTTGAATTACATGAAATATTCTAATCCTATAAACAAAAGGGAAATTACATGAGAAAGATCAAAAACTTGATACAATCTAATTTCCAATTGCATTGGCTCTAGATATAAATATCCAACATTTTTTCAAAAACAACATAAAATCGAGAAACTTAATATACTCAAACTCTAAAAGATATCGTGGTGCATAGGAATAAGTTGGCATTGATCCTTGTAACTATCTTTAGTTGCATTGATTTCTAGATTTGTGAATTGGTGTGCAGTGTTGGAGCTTGAGTTGTAATTGGTGAAATCTTTATCCAGCATGATGAGTTATAAAAAAAAAATCAGCATATCATAACTCATTTGAAGATGAGTCACAATCAATTCCGCCATTCCTTGAAAAAAATTAGTTATCACATGGCTGAGTATTAAATATTAACTCAAGATACATAATAAATGTACACGTATGGTAAAGCATTCATAGATTAATCACAATATTTTAATCATGAATATAATAGAAAATAAGCAATTATATTAACCATCCATATTCTAAGTCTTTATACCTTCATAAGTTCATAAAACATACATAAAAGAGAAAATTATGAGTTTTTAAAGCTAGACATAAAGTATTTGAAAGTTTAAAAACTTAATGATTATGAGGTCAATACAAAGCCTCATCAACTAAAGGTCCCAACCAATTTGGCTCAAATTTTCCTTCTTTTTGGGTTTGGCACGTTCTTCTAGTTCTCCTTTAGCACAAGTTCACCGACTTGGAAGGTTTGCCTCCTGATCTTCTTGTTATAACTCCGCTTGAGTCAGTTTTGATACAACTACATATGGTTTAGGGCATCCATACACTGCTCATTCAATAACTCCATCTCATTCAATTGTGAGACCCTGTATTCTTCATCTATGATGAGGTTTTGTAGTGATATCCTCAAGGATGGGAGCTCGATCTCAATGGGGAGGATGGCTTATGATCCATAGACTAGGGAGAATGGGGTGATGCCTATTGGCATGCGGATGATAGTGCAGTAAGCCCATAAGGTAGGATTTAGATAGAGATGCTAGTCACGACCAACGTCATTGATTTTCTTCTTAAGGATTTTCAAGATGGTTTTGTTGTTGGATTCTTCTTGGCCATTGCCGTGGGGATAGTACGGATTGGAAAAGCAATGTTGGATATTGAATTTATGGCAAAGGTCATGAACATCCTAATTTTTAAATGGTGTCCCATTATTAGAGATAATGGCTTGAGGGACACCATATTGACATATAAGATAGTTCAAGATGAACTTTGATATCTGCTTTCCAGTTATATAGGTCATAGGAATGGCCTCTACCCACTTTGTAAAGTACTTTGTGGCGGTGATGATGAATTTATGTCCATTGGATGAGGTGGGTGTGATTTTTCTAATGAGATCGAGCCCCCACTACAAAAAGGGCCAAGGTGTAACAATAGGATGAAGCTCTTGATCTGGTGCATGAATAAGGTCTCCATGTTGCTCGCATTGTAAACACTTTCTGAAAAATTCATGTGCCTCTCTTTCCATCATGGGCCAATAGTATCCAGTCATTACAATTTTTTTAGCCAAGGTCATACAACTTGAGTGCAAACCACAAATTTCATTGTGAACCTCCATTAGAGAAGTCAACGCTTCCTCAGTTTTTAGACAATGCAACAGGGTTCCTTCAATGCTCCTACGATAAAGGGTTTCTCCTAGGATGACAAAGCAGGTTGAATTTTTTATGAAGGCTCATTGAAGGTTTGGGGTTATGTTAGCTGGGAGGACTCCTATTCTCAAGTAGGTGTAGATGTCATGGTACCAAGGATCATCAGGACCAACAATTTCACACACGAATTTAGACTTTGGTACCTCGAATGCTAGTATGAGAAGCTGCTCTACAAGTAATTCTTTCTTTGGGACGTTGTGTGGGATTTCCAAGAGTGATCCAATTGTAGCCATTATGTTTGTTGCTCTGTTGTTTTCTCTAGGTAGTTGTTCAAATGTGATCTCAATGAATATCTCTTTGAGGCTCTAGAACCAAATTCTTGTATGGAGTCAGTTTATCATCCTTTTTTTGATGTTCATTATTTACCTGATTGATTATGAGCTAAGAATATTCATATAACTTTAGCGCCATAATATGCCATTGTACTACAATCCTTAAGCCTATGACAAGAGCCTTATACTTTGTTATATTATTCGTGCATGGGAATGACAACTTATAAGATTTGGGAATGCAGTCTCCTTGGGGATTTTTCAATAAAATACCTACTCTCGATCCATGTTGTGTGTAAGATCCATCAAAATACATCTTCCAGTGGTCTGCAACACCTAGGCTAAAAATTGATTCATCGGGGAATTCTGAAATAAGTGGGTTTTTTGCATATATAGGAGCCTCTACTAGTTGATCTGCAATTTCTTATCCCTTGATGGCCTTGCACTCCACATATTCAATGGCATGCTCTATTAATATCATGACCCACTTGGTTGTTCATCCTATGAGAGTGGCTTTAGAAATCAGGTACTTTAGCGGATCTATCTTTGCAATCAACTTGATCTGATGAGCTAGCATGTAGCATCTGAACTTTTGGGCTGCAAACAAAACTGCTAAGAAAGATTTTTCTATTGGTGTGTAGTTGAGCTCATTCCCTACCATTTTCCTACTGATGTAGTATATTTCTCTCTATCTTCCACTTTCATTCTACTAAGCTAGGAGTGTGTCGAGAGCTATCGTTGTTGTTGATATGTATAGAATCAGTGGTTTTCCTTGAATAGGTGACATTAACACTAGCAGCATAAGTAGATATTCCTTGATTTTACTAAATGCCTGATCACACTTGTCTTCCCACTTGTATTCTACCCCCTTGTGGAGTAGATGAGAGTATGGGATCTGTTTGTCTACCAGTTGTGCTATTAATCTATGGATGGACTAGAGCCTACCTTGTAGACCTCTCAACCACTTTAGTGTCCTAGGTGCTTCCAAATCGAGGATTGCCTTGACTTTGGTGGGATCTACCTCTATTCCTCTCATTGACACTATATATCCTAGGAGCTTTCCCAATTGCACCCTAAAGATGCATTTATTTGGGTTGAGGTGGACCTTATATTTTAATAATCTATCAAAAATAGAGCTCAAGGCTGCTATGTGGTCCTATATTTTTCTAGATTTACCCAATATGTAATCTACATAGTCTTCCACTATCTTATGAATCATGTCATGAAAGATGAGTGTCATGGCTCTTTGGTATGTTGCACCTGCATTCTTTAACCCGAATGGCATCATGTTCCAGCAATAGGTCCCCCATGGACATGTGAATGTTGTCTTGTGTTGATCCTCATTTTCTATCATGATTTGATTGTATCCACAAAACCCATCCATTAGTGATAATATCTCATGTCCGACCATCATATCCACTATCATGTTGATGTTTGGTAGTAGAAATTCATCTTTAGGACACACTTTATTTAAATCTCTGAAGTTGGTGCAGATGAAGATGCCCCCATTTGGCTTTGAAATAGGTACAATATTGGACACCCACTATGGATAGTCAATTGGCCTTATGAATCCTGCATCCAAGAGCTTCTGCAGTTCTACTTTAACTAACAAGGCTATTTCAGGATGCATCTTTCTCAGCTTCTGTCATACTAGCTTTGCCCTCGGATACACAGCTAAATGATGAACTACCACCTTAGGATCAAGACCCGACATGTCTGCATAAGTCCATACGAAGTTCACCTTTCTTTCCCTTAGGAATGCTGCTAAGATTTCTTGTTCTTCTGTGAGAAGTGATTCAACATAGAACGTGATGTAAGGTGTTGCTTTTGTTCCCAAATTAATGGGGTTACATTGTTATGCTAGAACTATTGATTTTTATTGATGAAGTTTAGTGAGGGGAAGATTGAATCCTTCATCCTATAGCACCTCAATGAGGTTTTCACCATTGGATGCATACTTTATTTTTACTATTTTATGGCTAGAGGGTGCCACAGTGTGGTTTTCACTCAAAGATCTCGAGCTTATTCTCATATATTTTATTTTGTGGCTAAAGGACTCAATCGTCTCCTCGTAATATGCCTGTGTGTCCAGTGTGATATCAAATCTATCCTTATGATATCCATATAGTATCATATCCCTTAGTCCCATGAATTTTGAGAGCACCTCATCATTTTTTAAGGTGTCTAGAATTGGTAGCCCTCGTTGGTCATAATTGATGAGTTGTGGGTAAACTAGATTTATCTTGTGGGTTTGGTGGCTTGACTCAAAAGACAATGTACTAATCATAAGTAAGGAGAAGTATTCAAAAAGCACGGGTAGGCTTGTTAAGGTGTCATCATTGTCACTACTACTACAGACATTGGTCATGTAAAAGGTGAATTTGTCTAAGGGCAGACCTATGCATACTGGTAGTCATAGGGCAGTTGTCAATAACTGAGGAGAAGTCCTGACTACTCTAATAGGGGAACCTTTACCATGTATGGTTATACTCAGAGGGGTACATCCAAGGCCAAGATTCCTCATACGCCTTTCAGGAATCATTGGTTCCAATCAGCCATCGCTGTTCTTTCCAAGACTACCATTTTTGTTATAGCCCATTCCAAGCATCATTTGTAGTCCTTTCCTTCTTTCGTACATAGGAAGGTTTGGTGTGGGCCTTTCATCTTGGTATAGTGAGCTTGAAGTGTCTCCCTCATCTACAGTCTCCCGACTTAGATATCCCCAACATTGGAATCTAGAGGGGTCTACCCTAAAAGTGTGGATAGGTGTTTCAACTAGTTGGGGTTTTCCATGTGACCTAGGAGATTGAGGTAACTCTCTTATAACAAAAGAATTTTTCTTCATTTTGTATTCACCACACCCATTGTCTTGGATCATAAGCTTTATGTTAGATATGTCAGGGATGGAGGGTGTCTCTGTCACAAAAGTGGAGGCGAGTTTAGATGGATCTATATAGGGAGTGGAGGAGCCTTCATCATTCTTTGGCACTTGGGGAACTTTGTAGAACTTGGCTTCCAGATTCTTGCAATAGGCAAAGGGTTCAGGATCACTATGAATTGTGACCTCTTCATTTTGGTATGAAAATTTGATGTATTAGTGTAGTTTTGAGGTGACCGCCTTCATCCCATGGATCCATGGTCATCCGAGGAGGATTTTGTAGGGAAAATCAAGGATGAGGACCTGACATGTGGTTTCTATAGCAATTGGCCCTACTTGGATTGGGAGTTTGATAGTGCCTTGAGACACTCATTCCTAGTCATCATATGCTTTGATGGTAATGCCTTTGTCTTTGTTGATGGAATCTTTGGAGATCCCCAAATTATTTATGAGCTTTAGTGAATAGATGTTGAGGCCTACACCTCCATCCACCAAGACCATTTTGACCTTACTTTTGTGCACCAGGACTTGAAGGTGAAGTGCATAGTTGTGAGATGGTTGGGCATAAAATTCCTAGTCGGAAAAGGTGAGGAGATTTGGAGTGATGTTGTTACCAACCATAGCTTGGAATTGCTTTGTATCAAGGTTGGCAAAGATGGTAGATGAGGCCAATGCTTCCTCTAGGATTTCTCTGTGGGCAGCTGAAATATTCAGTAACTCCATGATGGTGATCTGAACACGGGTTCTTTTTAACTGTTCAAGGATGTTGTAACCATTAGGGATGGATTTTGAGGTGGGGGTCTTAGATGGCTGCAATTCCCTGAAAATGGTGACCTTTCCGCTGTGTGTGATGACTCCACAATCAGTGTTGGATCCTTTAATGCTAACAACATTGACCAATTCTTCAAGGTATGTGACAAGGCCCTCGTATACATGGTTCACTTTGCCAGACTTTTTCTTAACTTTATAATTTCCTTGATTGTGGTTGGGCATTAGAGTCATGTATATTTTCATATCTTGGTTACCAATTGGTTGTTCCACATTTATGACCTTTTCCTCAATGAGATCTTGGATGATGTTTTTCAATTTCATGTAATTGGTGGTCGTATGCCCCTTGAGCTTATAATAATCACAAAGGATATTTTTGTTGTACCAAGGTGGTTTTTTCATGGGTTCCACATACTTCTCAGAAGTGGAGATTTTGATAAGGTCTCATTGACCAACTTCTTCATGATAGATTCTATTGACTCCCCAAGCGCTGTGAAATTCCACTTGGGAGGATACTTGTTTTAGGGAGGTGGTCCTCCTTGGTTCTTTAGGCTATTTATTTTATTGTTTAGAGGTGGTGGTTGTGATACTACTACATTTTTTTTCACATTTTTGCGATTGTTATTTTGTGGTTGATGATGTGTTTGATTATTTTGCTTTAGAGAACTGATGACGACCTTGGCATCAACCACTCCATCGTTGGTGAAATTCCTATTCTTCACCCATGTACGAGGTCTATCATTATAACTAGTGGATAGGTGGCTATCTTGATGTGCAGGATATGTAGGAGTGCGCCCTCACGTAGTAAGGGCTCTCTTGATTTTGAGTTCTTTAGGGATCAATTGGTCGTATGTAGTGATGCAATGCATCTTTAGATAAAATGCCAAGTTTTCATCCAAATTAGCTATGATAGTGCACACTTGCTGCTCCTCTAGCATGGTCCACTTGCTCTGATTGCCTTGGATCACCATCGTTGCAAGAAGGAGGCGAATAACTCCCCCTTCCCTTGTTTGAGTGTTGATAATTCCTCGAGATTGACATTCGTGCCCATATTGAATGCATAGTTCTTGAGGAACACATCCATGATTTCTTGGAATGTTCTGATGCCTGTGGGTAGAAAAGATAACCAATCCATGGTGGGACCCATCAGGCTTTGAGGAAATAGTCACATTAGATACGTATCATCGTACATGAATTCCATGCAATGTACTTGGAACTCCCTGATGTGATTTCCAGGGTTTCCCATCTCATTATATTTGTCAAATTTGGGGATTTAGAATCCCTTCAGGAAAGGTACCATTGTAAGGCTCCTTTCAAAAGGATAGGGACATAGATTCTTGGGTGTCCATGTTGTTTTTCCTAATTGAAGGTCTAGGACTTGCTGCAAGAGTAGTTTGATTTGTGTTGTTACATAGTTTTGTGAATCAAGGGGTGGAATGAATGTGTTTTGAGGTGTTTGCGGTGTTTGATTGATGGGTGGGGTGTTGATGGAGGTTTTCTACAAGATTTTTTATGTGATTTAGGCCTATTGATATGCTTGCATTTGTTGTACCAATAACACTTGTTGTTGGTCCTGTTGTTGTTGTTCCTTGACAAAGATTATTGTTGGTCTAGCTGTTGTTGTTCCAACAAAGCTTGTTGTTGGTCTAGCTGATGTTGTGCCAACAAAGCTTATTTTTGGGATTTCTATTGTGTTCCTTGTTGTTGTGCTGTAAAATATTGCAGGGCTTGTTAATATGCTTGTTGATGAATTGCTTGCAATTGTGCTTGGTACTGTGCTTGCGCCTGCTGAGCTCGGTGTTGATCTTGATCTTGAGCCTGTGATTGTTGGGATATTTTTGCAGCTTGTGTGGCTTGAGCAACTTGAGAAGCTTGTGCGGCTTGATTAGCTTGTGCGGCTTGAGCAGCTTGAGCGGCTTAAGCAGCTTGTTGTGTCTATTGGGTGACTAATTGTGCTTGCACTTGTTGGGCAGCCAACTGTGTAGCTTGTTGATTTTGTTGAAGCACCTTTTGATGGATAGATTGTTGAATTTCTTGTACCTTGGCGATGAATGAGTTCTTCATGTTGACCTTTGGTGGTACTAGCGGAGGATTGGGAAGTGTTGACCATGGTGATGAGCAGGACGGTCATGTTGATGATTGGGTTTTGAGTGGTGGATGGTGTGACCGAGATGTTTGGTCCTTGAGATACTTGAGGAATGGTGGATGTGTTGACCATTGGGGTGGCTTGGATGCTTGCCATCTTTTGTTGTGATATTTATGGCAAAGCAAGAGGTGTTGATATGATGTTTTTATTTCTTTGAATTGGTAGACTGATGGCAGGTAAGGAGGGAAGTCCCCACCCAAGAGGTGATACAAATGTTAATAGTAATGGAGGGAATGGTCGTGTATTCCCTTGGAAAAGTGATGATGAGGAGGGATCAAAGACTCCCCCTATTCCAAATAACCCACCTTCTCCTTGTGAAATTATGGGGAGAGAGGTTTGTGTATCTAACAAATAGATTTGTGTTGCATGAAATGAGGATGAATCCGTATGTATGGAATGTAAGTGGTATGTTAGGGTGTAATAGATATACCAAGATAGATTGGTCTAGTGTGGTGCTTGTATCTAACCTCCTGTTGCTCACAAGGTGATGTTTTTGTAGTTCTTGAAGTATTGTGCTTCCCTTGTTGACAATCGATGGGGTTGAAGCGATAGAGGATATGATTTGCGAGATTTCTTGAGTGATTCTTGTAAGTGAAATTGGAGATATGTTCACAAGAGTTCTTTCCACAATAGTACTTATGTCATAGTCAGAAGGGAGTTTGGCCCCTTCTTTCAGTAACTCACGTATGTATAGGGAGGGATTGAGTTTCAACATGACATTGACGATCCTATGATTCTAAAGATTTTGAACCATTTCAAATATTTGCTCTTGTGTCATTCCCAAGTCATTCTTGCTGAAGTCCTCTTCTTGACCCTCCTCTTGAGGGGTTTGTGATGGTAGAGAGTTTTTTGGAGGATTGCTTGATCCCACAAGATTTATTTCAGGAGCAGTTTGACTTAGGTCACTTGAAGTTGATGTTTCCTTGGTGATTTCCATATTCTTCTTGTGTTGTGATCTTGTTTGCACCATAAAATGGAGATCAATTAATCTAATCTTAAGTACAAAAAGAGAAGAACTAGGATAGTTTAAGGATCAAAGTGATGATGGTAATGAGATAAGAGGAAGATGGATGATGCAGATGAAAGAAACTCTTGAGAACCTTTTTGGGAAATGCTAAAATTTAGGGCTTGATTCAATTGTTTTTTGCATTGAGGATAATTTGACTAAGTGTGTTAAGTCAAAAAAAGTAATTTTGGACTTGTAAACTCTAAGAAGTTATGTTATCGTAGAGAAAACTCATGTACAAAAGGATAATTTGGCTAGGTGTGTTAAGACAAACAAGATGATAAACTCCTAGACCCCAAGATGTTGGATTTTTATCAAGGGGTAAAATTTTCGACAAGGATTGATGATTTGACTAAGTGTGTTAAGCCAAACAAGATGATTTTTGAGTTTTCCTAAAAGTTTAGCATGATGCTTTCAAAGTTCCTAAGAGTTTTTTGGTGAGGTGATTTTTGAATTTTGTATGGTTGAGAGATTAGGTGAGAATGATGATTTTGATCCTAGACTTGACCTAGATAAACTCCTTCTTACAAGACCTTAGTTTTGAAGAACATGCCATACTTCCTACGTGAGAAAATCAAACCTTTGAAAAAGAGTTAGATTTTGTTGATAAAAAAAATCATACAAGTTAGGGTTATTTCTTGAAGATTTCTTGTAGAAGTTGTAAGCCAATCATTCTCTAACTTCAAGAAGACTTTCAAGACACTCCTCATGAGATTTTGGAATAATAATTTTGAACTTTGGTTTTGAATTTTGATTTTGCGGGAAATCATTTGAGGGAACACATGTGTGGGGTCAATTGTCCTTATCTTTGCTTAATGAGTTCTTTTTACCACAAATAATTTCTTGATTAAAATTTCAAACTAAATGTCTATGCCTCAATTCCTTTTCATTCCACAAGGTCCATTATGTGAAAATGAAGGTTTCAAGATAATAGTTTCCTAGGTTGAATTTAGTATGATAAAATTATGACATAAATCCAAATGCTTAGAAACCTCTAAGGATAAAATCCCTAGGGAAAGCAACAACACTTTGATTTTGTCAAAAGGTATTTGCCCCTCCTAAAGGGTTTGAAATTTGGATGATTTGTGAATGTTGGTTTTTAATTGTTTTGAAACCCAAGAAAAGTGTTTTTGATTCCAATCACATGCACAATATTAGGCTAAAAAGAACATATTTGTTCAAATTCCCACTTGGATAAATCCAACTACATGTATTCAATACGAATGACTAGAGGCTTGACCACATTGTCTCCCCTCTACACCACACACTTCTTAAGTCATCCAAGCATCAATACCCATGAATCTCCCATGGCATACTTTTCATCTCTACAATAGAACCACATGTTACGTGGGGCGTCTTCAAAGGACATGACCTTTTGCACCAACAAATAGAAAAGGATTTTTGGCTTCTAAACAAAATTTTGTAGTAAGGGAATCCATTTTAGGGGTTGCAATGATAAAATAATTATGAGAGATCTCCCAACCCTTAGAACAATGGATTTACATATCACATGGATATTGGGGGAGAGTTATCATGCGCCACTTCCCATTGTCCATGGCTTTCACCATGAACACAAATGTATATAGAGGTTCAGAAGAGCTTGGATTTAGCCCGTTATCGCTTGATTCATTCCCTTGGGGTGAGTACTTTTTCCCACCAATGTAGGCCCTCTAAGGTAAAAAAAAGTGAGCAAACATATCTGTAGTTCGATCAATCTTTGTTAAGAAACAAAGAGAGAACACACGCGATATCTCCCACTCACACTCACAAGATTGATTCAATTTTAAAACCAAATTTGAAATTTCAAGGTAATTTCTCACACAACTTAAGATCACTAAAAATACTTTTGATTCTCAATATCGCTGTAAAGCGTGAGAGAAGTGCATACGTCTTTTTAGGGATATTACTTTTGCTAAGTAATTAAAAAATAACAAAATCACTTGTTCATTTTAAGTCCACAAAGCAATGATTTGATTTTTTTTAGAGCACCAAAAATAAAATATGAAGTTTTCCTTGTTCAATTATTAATCCTCAAACCAACCAAATCTAATGAGTTTGTCCTAAAGTTCTTTTTAATCCCTTTGTTGCAAAAAATTGAAAAAAAGATTGTGGTGTTCTTTTTAGAGCCCAAAAGAAATTTAGTGTTTCCTAAAAGTATGAAAGATAACATATTCATTAAGAGAGATTGTGAACTCTCTAAGAGTGTTAAAAAAACACTAAATTATTTAAAAAAACTTGGGGTAATGCAAGAGTAATCCCATGATGCAACCTTCAACTTCATTTTCCTCCTTCTCCTAACCTACAAAACTGATTAAAAACTAGGAAACACAGATACAACAAAGAGGTTAGAAGTCCAAAAAGTTAAGAACTAAAAAGAACATGTAAAAATTAAACTAGTTTGCATTTTTTAATTTAACCCAATAGTTTTTTTAGTGGGTGTGACAGAGTTTAGAAGCTCAAACGACGCAATATAGTGTTGCTAATTTATGGCAGTGGTGCTTTGCAATGAAATAGAGATAATGATTGTGGCTTTATTTGCTTGGCGGTTAAGTTTTAAATTTGAATTTTCAGGCAGGAAGAGCTCAAAAGAAAAGTTTGGAACTTCAAGCAGTCTGATATTGCATTGCTTGACAGTTAGCAGTTGAGTTTCCTAGAACCTACAAAAAAAAGAAAAAAAACACAAAATTTCTTGAAAAAATGTGATTAAAAGTTGAAATTTTCCTTCCTTCTAGCGCCAAAATGTGAACCCCCAATCCTATACCTACACAAACATGGCAAACAAGCACATTATTAGATTCAAATGCAAGTAAGAACAAGGATTCCCCATGAAATCCATCTACAATACTCAAAATAGGAAATGAAATGAAGAACAAAACAAGAAACTAAGTTAAATCATATTCAAGTAATCCAAACACTTAATCCCATGGGGGAATTGGTGCCAATTATGTTTAGAAATTGACCCTTTCCCAACTCCTTTTTAAGCTTGATGATTTGATGGAGATTGATCCACTTTGTTGATGAAGAAAAAGATGATTTGTTTGAGAAAACCTACAATAACCTAGCTATGGTGATGGAAAGTGCTCAAGAAATAGATGAAATTTCCCTAATGTGAAGATAATAAATTTTCTCTCAAATTGTGGATGAAGATTGAGGAAAAGAGCCTTTTATTTATAGATTTCAAAATTGGAAGAATGAGCAATATTGAGCAATGTGGGATCATTCAATATCCAATGGCCAAGTCCCATTTGTCATGATGTGAATGGATGAAGGTTGTGCACATTTTGATCAAAGTGCCAATAAATGTTATTAGGTGGATTTCAAATTTGTGAAATGACTTGTAGAAGAGGGAAGGAAAATGACTTAAATTACACTTGTCTCAATGCACAAGGACATGTAGGAGGATTTAAATGCCTTTTTGGAAGGAGAAATCCCTATTGGAGGGATTTTCAAATTTGGAGGAATATTCCCTTTTTATGCCATGTGAGGGAAAATAGGGATTTTAATAAATCAAAATAAATGATTTATTGTGCAAGTTGCACTCTCTAGAGGATGTGACATGAATTAGGATTAGATTAATCAAAGGTTAATTAATTTAATGGGAGATTAGGGGATGTGACAATTTTGACTTAAATTTATGACTTAATTTAAATTGAGAATTGGGAAGAAAGATTTAATTAAATAAATGATTTGATTTATTTAACTAAACGGGATAATGTTAGATTAAATTAAATAAGATTTAATTTATTCAATTTAATAAGAGGACTTTAGAGACTTAATTTAAATAAAATGAAGTATTTAAATGAATAGAGATTTAGGGTAAATTAAATTAAATTGCTTAATTTAATCAACAGGGAAGAATGACTTAATTAGATAAATAGTAATTTATTTAATTAAGGGATGAAAAGTGATGACAAGTTGAGAAGATGATTAAGGACAAAATGATGTTAGTAATCAGGATCAAGTGAGTCAATGAACTTGGTACATTTTCCATGTCTACAATAACTACTTTGTTATTAGTGACAAATTTTATAAACAATGTAAAGTAGAAGTGACTACTCCCAAAGCATGAATCCAAGGTTTTCCCAAGAGAATGTTGTAAGGTAAAGGACTTGGCATAACATAAACCAGGGTGGGTACAATAACAGGTCCCAACTTCGAAGGAAATATTATTGTGCCTAGGGCTTGATGACCAACATTATTGAATCCATGAATATGCAAAGAAGAAGCAAAAATAGAAGTTTTAGGTAGTAATTCAATGCTACATACATTGAGAGTCGAACTGGTATAAAAAATAGCATGCCTAATACTAATGTTATTAATTTTGACTATTATCATTAGAGGATCCACTTGCTTCTATACATCTAAAGGTGAGAATTCATGTGGATAGAACATAATATTTAATGAATCTACATGAATATGAGCCATCAACGCATTAACATCAATTGGCCTATAAAAAGAAGGAAAGATAATATTTTGATAGGATTCCTAAAGCATACCTTGATAAATTGGAGTAGTTTTAATAAAATCCCATAGTGAGATCTTAGCATGAGTAACATGAAGTTGCTCGACAAGATCATACTCACCAAGTGCTTTACCTGCAGCTTTAGTTGTTGGAGGGAGACTTGGTTGAGAAGGTGGTAGAGAAGTTAGGTAATTTATGTTTTATTTATTCCTTCTAATATTGTAAGTATGGGCTACGTCTCTATAGGAGGGAGCCTTAGGTTGCATGAATCTCATGTAAAGGTCTAGTGTGTAATTAGTGATAGGAACCCTATGAATATAATGAATTATTCTAGGATATGGGCTAGTTGGAGTCACATAAATAATGGTCTCTTAGACCTTTGAGGGAGATGCCTCTAAGGACTCTTCAGATAATTCATGGAATCTTCAGCTTGGGAAGAAGATGGTTGTGATGAAGTTATTTTTTAGTAGAATTGCAAATAGAAAGAGACGCCTTTAACAAACCATCTAAGTCATCATCCAACATATCAAAATATTCTTTAGAGAATTCATTATCAAAAACATTAAAGTTTTGAAGAAAAATATCTAACATGATTTGATTCATGTGTCGAGTTCACCAAAAATTTAAAGGAGTGGATTTGCTACTCCCAAGTCTCTAGGATAAAAAAGAGTCAATAGGGAGTGATTAGCCCTTGATTGCCTCAAAGTACAAGCTCAAGTGACAAAGTATGAAAGGGAGAATATTGTAGTAATTTTATTAAATAAAATACTAAGCTAGAATGATAAAATTATAAATTAGCAAAAATTGATAGAGAATTATGAGATATAAATTACAAATATAGGAAGCTTAGGACTTACATTTGTTTCCCCCATAAGGATAGATTTGTGACCAATGAATGATAGCGCACCACAGGGACATTTGCAACTTATGTTGTTTTCCTTGTCAAATCAAGAGGTAAAAGCATAACATCTACAAGTACCCAATTCTTCAAATCCAAAAGCCTACACACATAAAGGATGAGGAAAAATGTTGGGGTCACTTTAGGGCTTGTCTTAATCAAACCCCCATTTTGGTGTTTTCATCTCCACGAATAGCTAGATAGATAGAAGTAGAAACATTGACATAAAATTTAATATATGAGATGTGTGATAGAAACAAACCCCACTATGGAGGAGATCCCCTATCATGAATAAAATAGAAGAGACAAGTATATAGTTGTAAATAGACAAGACGAAGTAGACAAGGGAGAATTACAAACATTATGTGGCCTCCTCTTGGCTTGATAGATGAGATATGCTTGCTTGCAAGAGAGCCTTGGTTGTGGATAAGATAAGAATCTAGCAAAGCTTCGCTGCAGAGAGAAAGATAAAAGATGTAGAAGAGAGAATAAAGAAAGAGAGCAAGAGAGAGTGCATTAAGGTAAGCATGAATGAAAAAATGAGTGAAAAGGGGTTTTTTTAAGCTACATGGGTAGGAAGAGTCATTACACTCATTATTTTGTCGCAACGATGTGTATCATAGGCAAAGGACACAAGATTGCATAACTTGAAACTCAATTTTTTTGGGGATGCTAGCATGCCACATGGACATTTGTGTGTCATGCAGGCATCCTACTCAAAAATTTACAAGAAATAAACTGTCAAACTGCTAATGCTTCATTGTTGTCCCTAATGGAGTTGAAATTGTGAAATTTTGACTCATAAGGTTTTGTCATTAATACAATGAGATGCCATAAATGTAGCGGGCTAAATGCACAAGTGTGAAATTTCCATGGGATGCAATTTAATGATACTACATAACCCCTATAATATGATCATTGATAATACCCCATGTTGATTAACTCCCCAGTCTTGTTGGTGTAGGTATGAGTCCATATAGATAAGACAAAATTTCAAGCCACCTGAGATGTGTTAGGATGTCACTTCACCATAACTCAGTTATTTTTTGTGAGGATGACCACACGAGGATGAGTAGAAAAACCCATGATATTTCCTTAAATGATAAAATCATAGTCTAATAACCTCGGTGCATATAAATTAGATCAAATGAAGTTATCCAAAAAATATCATTTCCAAGTGCCAATATGTCCAAGTAATTGACATAAATGTGAAATCACAAAAAAATGAATAAAATGTAACTTAGGAAAATTTTAGAAAAAGTGCATGAATGAATCTAAATAGATCTGAAATACCTTTCTAATGCCATTGGAATCACAAAAATTGGGTATATAGGAAAAAAATTATGAGCTTAGAAGAAAAAATGAAGATTTGAATTTGACTAAGAATAATAGGAACCAGTAAAAAAATATGATAAAATGAGACCTCCACCACTAGAAAGTAGACAAAACCAAATTTTTGACAATATCTCGTTTTCCCAATTTTGACACCATATGCCCAAGTTATGCCAAAAAGAAAATAATTGCTCCTTTAGGGAAAATGGGGTTAGGAGGGGGCTTGGCGAAGGAAACCATACAAATGATATTAGCATGACATCATGCTAGCATCATCGAACATTCTTAAAATATTCCTATCACCTACACAAAAAATTTGGTCGCTTGTTTTGCTAGAATATTTCAAATCTGAGCCAATATATTCTCTTGGGAACTAGAATATTACCCTCCTAAATTGAATACTAGAAGGGGTCTTGTGTCACTAGAGTTTTCAATTCCACTCAAACCTTTGAAGATTCTAGGTAGTTGTCGAGATTGGAAATGTTGCCACCAATTTTTTTAAGTCATCAATTGTTTTATGCCTACCGACTAGTGAGTGTTCTGAGTTGTCAAGTGGATAAATCAAGGCCATCGGTAAGCACCTCTTATCATTGAAGGTCAGGGATATGAACAATGTTGCATGAAGTGGTAGTTCTATGTAGGGGTATGGTCCCTATCAAACCCTTTTTTTATTTTTTTATTTTTTTGGTAAAAAAATAAATTAAAAACCAAAAAAAATATTTTAAAACTTGTAAGAATATTGTTTTAACTGTGTTCCTACACAAGGGGTGCATAGTCCTAGAATGGTATAAAAATATGGATTTGTATGCTTGCAAAAATTTTGTTGGGATATGTAAAGCCCCTAAAAAAAATTCCTTTTTTTGAAATTTCTCGGTTTTGAGTAACTCAATAGGAATTTCTTAGGTTTTTGGTCATTATAGATGCAATAGTGATGCTCGTTTCACCCTAAGATGAGTTGATTTTTCTCTCAAGGCCAGATATCTCAAAATTAGATAGGAAGTCACAGATCTGGTGCTTTGATGTACCATGCTAGAGTTGATAATGAACCCCACAATTCCTAGAAATCCCTACAACCAAAATGCTTATCATGTAAATAAGAGATCAAAGAAATTGATTTTCTATGCAACCTTGAGAGAAAATATTGAATCCACACACTTGTAGATCACAGAAGCATCCAATATTGAGATTAACCTACAATTGTAATTGAATTGAATGGAATTATATTGGATTACAATGAATGTGTATTATTATAAAAGTATGGAAAAGAAAACACTAGATGAGGATTACTTTCGAATCCACACACTTGTATCACACAAGCATCTGATATTGAGATTAACCTGCAATTGTATTTGAATTGAATGGAATTATATTGGATTACAATGAATGTGTATTATTATAAAAGTATGGAAAAGAAAACACTGGATGAGGATTGCATTAGATTGTGATGTGTCTTAATCTCATGCAATGAGACAAGTTGAACTATATTAGCCAAATCTAATTAATAAAAATCACTCCTAAGTTTATCTTAAGTGAATAAATTAATAAGGGAATTAATAATTAATTAATGATTAATTAATTATCAAGTGATGTCCTAATTACTCCAACATTTATTATGGGCCAAATTTCTCTTGGGATTGTGACTATATTGGTAGTAGCATATTTTCCCCCACCTTTCTCCTTACTTAATCTAAAGATTAATGTGTTTTTTAGATTCTAGGAGGATAGGATGTATTGAAAAATAGAAAGGTATAGAAATAAAATCTAAGGATATTTTAATGAAAGTATCTTTTAAGAGAAATGGTGATAATAATGGTGTCCAATAAAATAAAATAAAATAAATTATCTAATCAAAAAAATATTTTATCAATATACTCCTACTAAAGTTTTACTACAACTAAACTTTATAATAGATATTGAGTTAGCATTTTTTTAAAAGGATGTGGTGGTATTACCACTCAGGTCTTGTTGATGGGTGTTTTGAAACAATCCCAACATAGATACAACTCCAGACAAAATCAAATCCCTAAATGGAAGATGATTACTGCAAGGTTATAGTTGTTAAAAAATTACTTACTATCTCACTAATTTTTTTGGATTATTTTATTGTTTTCACAAAGGGACACATAATTTCATTCTAGAATCTACATAATAAGGGTTAGCTCTTGATGATAAAGAAATTTATGAAGCCCAAAAGCCTATATTTTATTTTTCCTAATCTTGGATCTGATAAAATATAAATGCTAGGAGCCTTATAAGAAAACCAATTTTAAATATTTTGCTACTATTTTTTTATTCTTTTGAGATAAATTAGACCAACAAAATTTCTTAAGATCCTTCAGACAAAAAAATGTTAAATTTTTGCATGAGTTTTCTCTCAAACTATGGAACCTAAAAATTTCTCGCGTGTCTTATGTTCACCCTAGACCTACCACTCTTTCATATGCTCATCATAATAAAAAACTATACTTGTCATATATTATCATATTTAGGTTAATTCTCTTCTCCTCTTAATAACTATCTATTAATAACATTTTCACAAGAACCTTCAAACACTACTATCTTCACTTACTAGTGCTTGAATATTCATTTTCATGACTGATATTTTCAAATCCTAATCACTCTTACCAATACCATGTAAATTTTCATACTATGCATATCTATGCATGTACCTTTTAGTGAATCAAAAGGGATTTTACAAATTTATACATATTTTGAGAATGCATAATAGACACTAGAAATTATATCATGAAGCTCTTAGAAAACTTGACAAAGACCTATGAAAATCTCAAACAAACCCCCAAGATTCTATAATTGAGAGTCATAGTTTCACATACTTATGCTTGAATTACTAGAGAATAATGACTAACAAGATCTATAGAAATGTTTCCATGCTTCCTTCACTTACCATGGATACATCTCTACATGAGACTACTCTATTATAGGTTTCTAAGGAATTGAATAACAAAAAATAATGATAATGAAGAAAGAGAGTTGCTAAAACTAATATCAAGGTCTAAGATCTCCATCAATGATTCTCCTTGTGATTCTTGAAACAACATTGGTTTCCATAAGAATTTTCATGCACAAGTGAAGACAACCAAAAGATAATAAGAAACCCTAAAATTCTTGACCTCTCCTAATGAAATTCAAACTTTCATTAAAGATCTCCCTCCAAAACCTCATGCATTTAGATTCTCGACCAAGTAAAGAATATTTTGGCAAGGTTATATTATTTTAGAAATTTTAACTTATTCTAAGACTCCTTTTCAAAAGTCAAGATATAGTCTACAACCTTGAATATTCTTGACCACATGGTACCAAATCAATGATGTCAACACATCTAGGTAGGTGAGATACTACTACTAGAGGAATTTTAGTGTCCAAGAATCCTAATAATTTTAAGATACATTACAACCAAAAATTATCTTAATAAACCTAAGAAAATCCAAACTTTTGCATGACTATTCTTTCAAACATGGAAATGAGGAATGTATAATTTTAACCTATAGGTGGATGATGATTCCAAATATTAATTTGAAATAGGACAAAAAAAAAGGAAAACCTAGATAATAAAGTGGCATAACCTTACACTTGCATCTATCAACTAAGATAATAAAAATATGTAGAAATAATAAACATCCAACTATACAATAATTGAATGAATGATTAGTTAATATGCTTTCATTAGTTACATGGTAAAAATGAGCCTTATTCAATTATTTAATTAATCATTTATAGTGAAAATATAGATAGAATTACTCATTTATAGTTGCAGCAATTTATTTATTATTTATTCATTTAATCATTTATAATGAGAATATTGACAGCATTGGTAAAAATTATTTGTATTAACCCAAAAGCCATATAGGCATACAATATTATATGTTGATAAAATATATATATATATATATATATATATATATATATATATATATTATATAGGCAAGTACAACAAAGGAATATGGACATGCAATATCACATATATGTAATACAAAATATATATTCAAAAATTCCATATAGGCGTACACCAAAAGACCCTAATGTAGTCATTTCCCTCTAGTGGAAGAGAAGAGATCATGAGATACCTTTGAATATCAAGTGGATGGAGATTCATATGCTGGTGGTATCTTTTGAACTCATTCACTCATCCTCATGTCTAAACTTTCCTATACCTCTACCCAATACAATAAAAGTTATAGATATTAATATATAAAAATTAAATTATAGAATGAGATATAGTAGAATAATCACTTACCATGTATAAATAATCACTACGTTCATCCACAATAGGGGCACGCTCATGACCTAGAGTTGTGAATCCCTATGGAAACCATCAAGATAGCAACTAGACTACAAATTCAATATCATTCATTTTTTCAATAATAGATAGATAAAACAACAAATAAAATGTGAAATTCACTAATCTTCCTCATACCTCTATCAAAGGCACCAAAATTTCTAATACTATAGAAAAACCATGCTACATTGTGTTATGAATATCAGGAGAATATATTTGTGTCATTTGAAAATGAAACAACATTATTGAAATATCAAAACTACCTATTACTTTACAACACCATTAATGAATAAAAATAGATAAGGTTACCTTAGTGAAAGTTCGCCAAACACCTTGAATTTCAGGTGTTGATGTTGAAGCCCCAACAATAACCTAATCAACATCTAAAGTGATTTATAACAATACCATTCATATAAGGTTCAAATATTCACATGTAATATTTATAATTCTTTACTAGTTACATACCTTTGCACTTGACACCGTCATGTAATAGGGAGGTGGAGGATCACTGCAAGTAGGGTGAACATTGTGAACATGAAATTTTATTATAATCATTCTATTAATTTAGTTAATCTTATTTTTCAAAATAAAATTTAATAAATTGAATTAAATGAACTTGTTAAAATTTCCCTGACTATCAAAGTCAAATATTTCACTCAATATAGCTTTTATCATTGACAATTTGATCTGCTAAATATGTATCCTAGGCACATGAATCATAACTATCATTAGGATCATAAACATAGAGTGACTCACGAGACTAACATACATGAGTTAGAACTCAACCAAAAAAAAATCACCCACATCGCCTTGTATTAGAGGCCTACTATGTTGTATAAGGGTCTAAGTGAGAGATAATGGAC
Organism: Sequoiadendron giganteum; assembly: GCA_007115665.2. NCBI lineage: Eukaryota > Viridiplantae > Streptophyta > Pinopsida > Cupressales > Cupressaceae > Sequoiadendron > Sequoiadendron giganteum. The sequence goes on along the minus strand of CM021101.1, from coordinate 251,835,131 downwards.
CCTAAGGTCTCCACCTCAACACCCTCCTTCACAATAGAAGTGATAGTCACATACTCTAACTTTGATCTCGCTCATGGTCTCAGTGCCTGGTTTGCTTCATATTGTGCCCCCACTCTATCTTGTGCATAGCCCCTGCCTCTACCCTCGAACTCTTGCATGTCAAAGTAATTTTGGATCTGATTAAGGATAAACTCACAATAGATTTTCCTCAAAAATTATTGTGGTACGTCATATTTATTGCATAGAGGATGGTCAAAAACCATCCACCACCTATCCCTTGCATGCATTGTGTATTGTTTTATTGGTTTGTGGATCAATGAAGAGTGTGTACACAAGTCATATTTAAAAAAAAAATTAACTTGTTCATGTAATAGTTTGTCTACGTAAAAGAAAAATTGTTCCCTCTTATTAGACCAATTATTTATTTGCCCACTCACTAATTCTACATGAGAAAATAGATTGTAGTGATTCAACAAGGGTGGTCCTATGGGATTATGTTCTTATAGGATATTTCAACCTTGCAATTGACTCCTCAAGCCCTCTTTTATTATTTTTTATTTTCCCTAATATGTTTTATTGTGTGTGTGGAGGATGATGAGGAATTGTAGGAGGTGTTTTTTGTGGTTATTATTTAGGAGGTTTTTCATGAAGAGGTGAATCAAGATTTTGAACATTTGGGGGTGAATTATCATCTTCTAAATATTAAATAAATTTTAATTAAAAAACTATTTTGTTTTAGACTACAAGAATTGAGTAGCACGACCCCCTATAAAATATAGTGTGTCTAGTAAAAAATTTAACATGACTGGCGACGCCAACGTGACACGTCCTCTAGTACCACAAGGGTGGGTGAGACTAGACCTCACGACCAACCTCTTGCAATAGGAAATATTTAGCGAACCGAGCTAGGGCCCCCAACCCCAATTAAAAAACTAATTCAATCTACCTATTTAATCTAAATTTAACACTAAAAACAAAAAACACTTACTTCTTTGACTTCCCCAATGTTTTTGACCCAAAAATACCATTAATATTCAAAAACTCCTCCAACCACTAAACCTTGATCCATGAGAGCCACCTAAGTGTCTTAAATTCTTTTAGCACAAATTAAAGAAGGAAAAAAACACCCATACCTTATTTATTTCCTAAAAACACTCCTTTTTTTAGAGTTTCTTCCACAAATCATAGATTTTATGGGCGATCTTTGTGCTTTTAGCACTCAAACTGATAAATCGTCAATGTTAGGATATGGTAGATTCCCAAAGGATTTCCTATTGCACCTCCTTGCTCACCAAAATAGAATTGGAATGTATGCATGTTTTTATTTCATTGGTTTTGCTAGAAGCTACGATTTCTATCTTATATTCCATATTTTGGCACAAAGTCTCAAATTTCTCTCTCCAAAATAAAGCCTCCACAGTTCATTTTTGTAAGGGTTTTTCTTTGGTTTCTCTAGAAGTGTTATGTTTTTTACATCCTCTAAAACTATAAATAGGCATATGCCTTTGCATTAATAAAAATTATAAGTTTCACCTCCTCTCTCTTCTTGGATTTTGTGTAAAACCATGTATTACCTCTATGCATATATGAACATTTGGGTATGTGCAGGATCATCATGGAAAAAATAGGTCCTTAAGTGGCAATAAAAAGACAGAAAATCAAAGTTAGACAACTTGACATAAAAATTTGAATAACTTATCTATATTATTTCAAAAAAATGTTAAAATATAACTTGTAGAAAATTTAATGTAGTTTCTAAACTAATAGACCTTTATTTTTATTTTTTAAATCTATTTGGTGAAAATTCAAAATTTCAATGCAGTAGTATTTGAATTTCAGGGTAAAAATAAGAAGTAGGTGTCTGTCTGACCACCCTAACCACAATAAAATGATAATATTTTTTTATAATTTTTTAGAAATAATTAGAGGACTCATTTCTCGATGTGATGTATATTTTTTTATAATTTTTTTCCAAGTAAATAATTAATTGTGAATTTGTAATTACAACTTTTAAAAAATATAAAAGTTTGTCTGTCTAACCACCTTAACTTGGTCAAAAATTCATGAAATTCAATTTATTTTTTTAATCCTATAGTATTCAAAGCATAGAATACGATGCATGTTTCGGATTCAAAAAATGTCATACCATTTGAAAGTTATAGATGTTTTTCAATCAGCCTATCAATCAAGACTTTATTTGTAATTCTAATAGAAAATAAATAATAATTATTTATTAAATTCAAATTAAAGCATAATTTATATTGGTGGAAATCTTAGAATATCCTCTAAAAACCCTTTTCGTTTCATCAATTTTGGGTAAAAAAAAAGTCGTCAACCACATGGGCCATCATATGGCTTACATATCGCCACTTTTTGGCCCATCATGATCCTGCACATACCCATTTATATTATTTTTTATGTTTTTCTATTGTGTTAATCTATTTGTAGGTGTTGATTATGCATCATATTCTTCTCTTGGAGTATCTATCAAACCCTAAACTCCATGAATACTTCTAAGAACTAATATAAAAAAGAGTTATGTGAATTATTTTGATAATTCTTATTAATTCTTCGTTTAATTCTAAGAATGAAGAAGTACATTATTATCATGGCACATCACCATATTTTAATTTGTTTCATTTCTTTATCACTTTTTAACTTTGCAAAATAATAGAATAGGGTTAGTTCTAGAGTAATTTTGTGTTGGTTTGGACCAACACTACTACATCTAGGTTAGAATTTTGAAGAATAGGTTCAACAAGGGTGCATTTCCAAGTTGCAACTCCTTTATTCCCCTTTAGAATTAAAGTTTTCTTTAATTATTTATCTTTATGATTATCATCCTCTTACATTAACCTTAAAAAAATTAGTGCACAATGAATGTCTTTAAATATGAAAACATAACAGCATGTCACATGAAATATGTGTTAGGTTATCTCAAATGGATAGTAAAAGTAGGCAAAATAATTTGAATTTGAATTTAGTATCTAGGATTCATGGGTCATTTTTTAAATCTTTGGGGTTGAATTGGATCAATTCTACATACCTAAAAAATGATTTGAAGGGATAAGGTTCTCATTAAAAATGGAGAATGAACCTTTAGGAATTAATACAAATGGAGCTAAAATATAGATGAATAGGGACAAATAAGGATGTGATTATAAACCAATTCTATTATAAAATTATGTCATTATTGGTATATCTTATTGCATTGAAATAATTCCATTATCGTGGACACAAAATTAAATTAAAATTATCATAAGTATGCTAATTTCACCTTTGCATTACTAATAAAATTTTATAGTTTAAATTCAACTAAAAAAACATGTTTTTTTATGTTTGATGTTATATTACTACATATTTACAATGTTGATTGAAAAAAAAATATATTAATATTTTCTTATTAATGATGGTTGTAAGGAAATTAATTGTGTAATTATGTATTATATTGTGCTCATTCTTGATTATCACATTTTATTATATATCTTAATTTATTTTTTTATACATGCTAATAACCACATGATCCCAAAAAGAATATCAATGGACCAATATATTTTCCTTAAAAGAGTGTACCCCAATACATTTTCTTATGAAGAAAATTATAACATAAAAAAGTTACATTAAATTTAAAAAACATTTTTTAATATAATTTTATGGTATATTATTGTGTATGATGACCCACCATCTTCAACTATGAACACACAATTTACCTATCACTTCAAATAATCTAACAATAGATAGATAGGTGGATGGATGGATGGACAAATGGATGAATAGAAAATATTTCTAAGACTTTAGGCTAAAATATGTGGTTTTTTAATATTTAAAAGTAATAATAAAGGATGTGTGTAAGTCATTGGCCCTAAAAAAATATACATTATATTCTACTATACTGACCAACTACTAAGACATCTATAACAATCTTGACACTAACACATTAATCTTATAATAAAATTAGCATTACCTATTTTTAAAATATTTATTAATTTTAGCATTTAAGTGGTTCTTTCTATATGAATATTTACTAATGATAAAAAAATATCTAAACTCTCTATTAAAATTTTGAATTTGAACTTTGTGATGTTATTAACCACCGAACATTATTAATTATAATATGAACTAGTTATAAGTTGTATACCTAGCATAAACCCATAAAATATAAAGGTTTTAGTTACTTCTACTAAATATTTAAAGTGATCAAGGATTAAACACATATGGCATTCATCATCACATAAATCAACTATAAACAACACACTCATTGCATACTCATAATATATAAAGATGAGATACTTCTACTAAATTAATGTAAACTCATCACATCCTTATAAAAGATAAAGGTGAAATACTTATACTAAATTTTTAAAATGATCGAGGATTACACTTATAACCTTCATTATCACATAAACCAATTATAAGCTACACACTCATTACAAATCCATAAAAGATAAAAGTAAGAATACTACTAAATATGAAGTGATCAATATTTAGACTTATGAAATTTAAATTGACTCTAATTTATTCATCCATTTTCCCATTATATACATTCATTATAAAATAAAAATTAATTTAATTTTGAATTTTTATCTTATTCCTCTCCTTAATGCATATGTTCACATGATTTTTATATCATATTTTCTACTCTACCTTAAGTGTGACTTTGTATGGAAAAATTATGATATTACACTATTTTCTATTGTCTCATGCGACATATTTTTCATATACTCACCTCACAAAATCCTTGTACTCAACTATCTAAAAGTCAATCTTACATTTAATTACTAAGAAAATATTGACATGTTTGAAATGGTTTTTTGACAAATTTTTAAATTATGATTATGCTTCAAAAATTTCAATATTAGTATTCTCTCCATTCATTATTAGTATTTTCTCTATTCAAGATACTAAATTCAAATATAATATGTAAGACCCTAAACATATATTGGTATTTTCTATATTGATTATAGGGTCTTATTGTCTTAATTATAATTAGTTCTTCCTTGTTGACATAATCAAAACTATATAGTTGATTCCCAATAAAACATCAAATAATTTGATAATGTTATGAAGAAACCACCAAAATGTTAGTCCCAACTAATCATTATCTATAGAATTACACACCAAAACAATCAAATTTGTGTACATAACTCTTGTATAAAAGGACACAAGTTCACAACCCCTAAGTCAATTCCAGAATACATTACAATTTATCCTTTCCATCAAATCTCAAGCATTCATTATCAATGTACTACATAATTGTCAAGTACTTGGATATATAATGATTTTGTTGTATATTGCAACTTATTACAACATTGATTAATCAATATAATAAGGTTTGGTTACAATTAAAGAAGTCTCAAGGATTTACTATTTACATAGCAAGTTCTAATGCTATATTGGTCAACACCACCAAGTTTTATATTTGTGTGTATAGACACATGCAAATAACTTTCACAAGTATTGAAACCCTAATTTATCATAGGTCTAGGACACATATCAAGGCCACCAATGTGATCTCAAGATTAAGCAAATTTTAAGTATAGTCTAATTTAGATTTCATCATTCTACTTCCAACACATCCAATTTTAAGTGATATTAAATTAAAATTTAAAAATTATGATAAATAAAATGGACATCTAAATTTGTTAAGAGTTGGAACTATCTTTATAGCCTTACTCCAAGACTCCACACAATTCCAAATTTTATAAAATATATTTCTCACAGCCTTTCATCCCAAATTCAATTTCATATTTTAAATATCGAATCTCTAACATAATCAAATCAATCTCCTTTTTTATCAATGTTAAAATATACATCTATTTAAATCATTTCATCTTTATTTTAACTTAAAATTCAACCATATAAATTGACTCACTTATTAAATTATTTAATTATTACTTACTTTATCATATATGTTTGTCTCATAATTTGTAGGTATGTCTTATTTCTCTATGCTTGTCAACATCACAATTTTTAACCTAAAATTATTTAATTAATAATTCATATATGTTTGTCTCATAATTTGTAGGTATGTCTTATTTCTCTATGCTTGTCAACATCACAATTTTTAACCTAAAATTATTTAATTAATAATTCATATATATTTGTCTCATAATTTGTAGGTGTGTCTTATTTCTCTATGCTTGTCAACATCACAATTTTTAACCTAACTTTTTTCTTAGGATCACAAGCTGCCCAAATTATTGAAATTGCTTCCTCATTAGGGAGACTAAACAATATATTTTCATAATGCTCTAATTTGTTGCAATGCGGTTTAAATTCAACACCTAAATAGTGTTTTCCTTTTCATTTTGTCTTTCATTGTTTGTTTTCCTTTGAATGTGTCGTGGATATTTGACCCTTCACCCTCCTGCTATCATGTCCTGCTTTCTTTTCTAAAGAAGATAGATATATGTCACATCCTCACCGCTCCTAACGTATAACAGTAATCCCTTTTCACACTGCACTCACTATTTACTGTTAGGCATCATATTCATCAGTGGCCTGAAATGCTACACATGAATCTTATCTTTTTATGAACGTAACATTTACAAGTGTTCGCCACGTCGTTGAAACAAGCTACATGCAAAATTGATTTCTTCAATTTAGCTATCTGTTTTGGATAATTACAAACAAATCCCTCTGTGAGGAAAATATACCGAATTGATTTCTTCAATTTTGCTATCCGTTTTGGATACTTACAAAGTAATCCTTCTATGAGGAAAATATACCAGGATCGTACAACGTTGGTGATGGCCCAGCTTCCCTCAAAATGCATAACCAGTAACCCATGCTATCACAATCATCGTCATAAGCCTGGAACTCCCCATTCCAGAACATGCCATTTGTGTTTGCAGCCTTCATGCTATTCAACATATCATTTTCTGCATAGGCAAACATGAAACAGTGGTCTTTGAGCTTGGGCTCTGCAACCTATTTTCTGATAAACGGAGCAAAATCAATAACAAACAATGACCAAAAACGCTACAGCACAAAACAAATCATATTTATTAATCTGATCGATGCCCAATGATTACATCTCAAATGTTTAAATAGATACACTGGAATAATCTAGAACAATCATTTGGCAATATAAACATGACCAAAACAATGCAAGAGATAGATTTAGCTGATTCTACAAGAAACTACAAAAACTACGAGAGAAATTAGAAATTTCTTTCCAATACTCTCCTTTTTATTTTGATCATCAATCATTTTCAAATTTTGTTTTAGATATTCAAAAGTTATTTTATGGTAATGTCTTCATAAAAAATATCTGTCAATTGATCTTCGGATTTGCAAAGTTCAAGAAAGATTTCTCCATTTTTCACCAATTCCCTAATGAAGTGGTATCTCGAATCAATATGCTTGCTTCTCTTGTGAAAGACATGATTCTTGGATAATGCAATAGCTGACTTGTTATCGTGCAAAGGATTGGTGTCAGTTTCTCTTGATCATGCAACAAATCTAACAAAACTTGATACATCCATATTTTTCTTGACATGTTGTAGTTGTGGCTATATGTTCAACTTCGATTAAAAAAATTGTCACTATAGGTGTCTTCTTTGATGCCCATGAGATAGGTCCAAATACAACATGAAATATATGTTCTGATGTACTTTTCCTATCATCTATGCTACCTACAAAATCACTATCAATATAACCAACCAAATTAAAATTGTTAGTTTTGGAATATACGATTCCATATCTTGTTGTTCTTGCAACATATCTAAGTATTTTCTTCCCAACTTGCTAGTGAGAACCTCGAGGTGAATCCATGAACCCTAAAATCAAACTTACACCATACATAATATTTGGCCTTATAATTGTAAGATACATTAAACTGCCAACAAGTCTTTTAAACATGGTTGGATCAACATTTGACCCCTTATCCTTTTTGCTCAATTTTGTTCTTGTGACAACCAAAGTTGATGCGGGATTGCAATTCAACATTTTAAATCTTCTTAATACATCCTTGGCATATTTGGACTGACAAATAAAAATTCCCTTATCTATTTGAACAACTTCAATACCTAAAAAGTATCTCATTAAGCCCAAATATGTCATTTCAAACTTTTCATCATATCTGACTTAAACATGTCTACAAACAAATTTTCATTGAAAATCAAATCATCAACATAGAAACATGCAATCATAATTTGACCTTGCACATTAGTCTTTATATACAATGTAGGTTCACTACTACTTCTATTGAATCCATTAATTATCAAATATGAATCAATTCTACTATACCAAGCCCTAAGTGTTCATTTCAATCCATAAAGTGTCTTTTTCAATTTATATACTTTATTTTCATGACCATGAACTTCATTACTAGGTGGTTGTTAAAAATAAACTTCTTAATCAAGAAAACCATTTAAGAAATTTGATTTCACATCCATTTGAAAAAAATCCAATTATTATGTGTAGCTACTGCTAAAATAGTTTTGACTATATCAAGTCCTGCAATTGAAGCAAAATTTTCATTTTAATCAATCCCATACTATTGTGAAAACCTTTTTGCAACTAATATTGCCTTATGTTTTACAATTTGAACTTCAACATTAAATTTAGTTTTATAAATCCATTTAAATACTATGCAATCTTTACCTTTGGATAAATCTACTAACTCCCATGTTTTGTTTCTTTTAATAGAGTCCATTTCTTCATCCATTTCCTTAATCCAATTATCATCTTTTACTACTTCAAAATATATAGGATCATAAGTAAATAAAGAAAAATGGGAATTTACATTCTCTTCTCCTTAATTATATATTTCTTTTAAGTTTTTCATTTTCTTACCTTTATACCTTTGTTTTAATGAAGCAAGTTTTGGATTTTATTCATCACTTAAATTTGAGTTAGAAGTAGAATTATTTGGATGGCAGATGATGTACCTTGAACAATATTTCTCAGTGGAGTAGTTGGTGGTGTTTGGCCACCTTGTTTTTCTAGTTCATCTTCATTATCATGTATTCATGCTCCACCTATGACTATTTTTCAACATTTGTATCCCATGATTATTCTTCCTTGAATTCAACATCTCTACTAATAATCAATTTCTTTATAATTGGATTATAAGATCGATAAAATTTTGATTGCTCACTATAACCAATAAAAATAAAAATTTCACTCTTATCATCCAATTTCCTTCTCAATTTAGATGGTACTAGAGAATAAGAAACACACCCAAAAGTTCTAAAATGAGATACAATATTTTTCTTACCATTCCATGCTTCTTGCAGAATTTTTCCCTTCACACTCTTTGTAGGACTCCTATTCAAAATGTATACTGCACATGCTACTATTTCTACCCACAAATCATTAGATAGGTTCTTGGCCTTCATGATGCTCCTAGCCATTTCCATTATTATTTTGTTCTTCCTTTCCATTGCACCATTTTTTTTTGGTGTGTACCTTGTTGTAAATTATTTCTAGATCTCATGATATCTACAAAAATCCAAAAATTCATTAGAACTGAATTCACCACCCCTACAGATCTGAGTACCTTGATGTAAAATCCACTATATTTTTTCCATGGCCTTAAACTCCTTGAATTTATCAAATGCTTTAGATTTCTACTTAAGAAAGTGTATCCATGTCTTCCTACTAAAATCATCAAGAAATGTTATGAAATATAAGTTTCTTCTTAAAATGGATTTTGCATTGGCCCACATATTTATCGATTTGAACTAATTTTAATGGTGTTTTTTCTTTGTATGAACTTTTTACTAGAAAAAATTCTCTATGTTTTTTTGCTAATATACAAATTTCACATGTACTAGTTGGATGCTCTATAACTAGTAAACCTCTCACCATATTTTTCTTTTGTAATAAACTCAAACCTCCAAAATGAAGATGACCATACCTTAAATGCCAAAGCCATGTCTCATCTAAGTACACTATTTTGAAGTTAATTTCCTCCCTTGGATATAATGAATTTAGAGGGGGAAAATTCAGTTCCTTATCATTTTGACCCTTGCAATTAATCTATCATTAGGGTTTCTATCTAGAATTATATATTCATCATTTTTAAAGTGAACTTTGTACCCTTTTGCACTAATTGATCGAGACACAACAAATTGTATTTTTTAAATTGAGTACGAAAATAATATCATCAATATGTCTCTTTTCACCATTCTTAGTCATCATATTAATGATTCATTTCCTAGTTACAGATAATTTACTATCATTTTCTAATTTTACTTTTGGTTTTATAGAGTCATCAAAACTAGCAAATAATTCTCTATTTCTTTTCATATGATTTCTACAACCACTATCTAAGAACCATGCATCATTAAATCTTTCTTGAGCCACATTACAAGTTATGAGTAAAATCCCAGAGTTGTTATCAGATACATCTATGTAATTTTCCTTTTTTTTATCCACTTCAACTTGTTTGTTTCTACATTCATTTGCACAATGGCCAAATTTCTTACAATAGTAACACTGAATGTGGGAATTATCATACCTTGATGATTGGAATTGATTTATTCCACATCCTTTGTTGCTAAAATTTTGATAGGACGGATTGCTTCTTTCTCCTCGATCTAGACTCATGTGTCCATTTTGTCCTCTTCCTCTTTCAAATGATACCTATGTATTGGGAGCACTCTCCAAAGAAGAATTGTTATTTGATTCATCTTGGTTTCATGGGAAAGAAAGGATCCCATCAATTCATTTATTTACAATTGAAATAAGTCTTATGATTCTTCAATTGCAACTACTATTGCATCAAATTAATTAGGAAGATTTCTAAGAAAATTTTCTATCACCTTTTCATTAGATATATTCTCTCCATGTCTCTTCTTTTGATTTACAATATTCATTAGATTAGTGAAGAATTGATCTATAGATTCTAATGAACTAATTTGAAGATTTTTTAAATTCCTTCTTAATGTTTGTATTTTTGTAACTTTTACTTTACTTTTCCCTTGGTATGAATTTTCTAATATCTCCCAAGCTTGTTTAGAACTAGTTGCTGCAACAATCCTAAGAAACATAGAATCATACATTGCTTGTTGAATTAAAAAAAAAGATTTGGAATATTTATTTTTTATTTTCCTTAAGTTCATATTTTTGTGTTTGTGAACTAAAGTAGACAAATATTGAGGTTTTACAAATCAATTTTGAACTAACTCTCATAAATCTTGTGAACAAAACAATGACCTCATTTTTATTGCACATGTATCATAATTTTTACCTGTAAATAAAGGTTGAGTTAAACTATTACTAGATTTCATGATGTTATATATCTCCTTCTTCCTTTATTTCTCCAAACTATACCTTACTTTTCATAGATCTTCACTTATCTTCATTTCAATAAAAATAATACTTAACTTTATTCAATCCCAAAAACATTAATTTAGCTTCCAAAAAAAATATTTACAACTTCTTTTAATTCATTTTTATATCAAAATTTCAACCACAATGAGTGATCCATAAATGAGTTCTAAGAAATACAAAAAGATACATAAATGGCTTGAATACTTAGCAGCGTCAATACATTCAATAGCTTCAAAACTGATCTCAAAATTTTCTTCTCTATTGGTAGCTTTCAACCTTCTTAAATCTTCAATCCCTAGTCATCTAGCTCTAATACCCTTTGTTGGAACATGTTTTAAAATTGCATCAAAAGATTGATCTATTAACGTCAAATACAAACATCGGAGATAAATAGATCCACGAGAGGAAGTTAGTCTATGTCTTGATCCAAAGGAAGACGATGGTGATTAATCCAACAATCCCCTCTCAGCATCACTCAAGAGAATTTGAACCCATGAACTAGCTTTGATACCATTTTAATAAACATAACAAAAACAACAAAAAACAATGACCACTATAAATGCTAACACAAAATAAATCATATTTATTAATCTAATCGATCCCAAATGATTACATCTCAATTATTAAAATAGATACAATGAAATAATCTAGAACAATCTACATTGAAGGTGGAAACTCTTATTCATTCGACAAAACATGACCAAAACTATTCATTTGGCAAGATACACATGACCAAAACAATGCAAGAGATAGATTTATCATATTCTATAAACTTCAAAAATTGCGAGAGAAATTATAAATTTCTTTCCAACATTTTCTTCATCTCCAAAATTTTGGTTTCTGATGATAAATGTCTCATTCAGTCATAAGCCCTAGCATTTGGTAGGGTTTTGCTTAGTTGTTGGGTATTTTTGATACTCAAGTTACACATCAATAGAATCTTTACAATCAAATTGAATACAATCTAATGTTGAGTCTGAATTGAGAGTCTCATTATGTGTAGATGAAAATATTTCACTTGACAGATCATCTGAATAGGACATGTTGGTGGTTGGATAATCAACTCAAACTTTACGCTGAGTTAAAGCTTAATTGTGTGCAAGCATATCCTCCTCCATCGATGGACTTGTCAGAAAATTTAAATGGTCAAAATGAAAACACAAAATTGTTGTTTTGTTTCCCAATCAACTAGGAATACACATATACAAAACTTGGAAGCACGAGGAGACATGCAATCTTTCTTTCTATTCAACAATCTAGAAATTATAATATAGAAAGGAAAGAACTTAAAAAATATAGAAAACTAAACTAAGCTACAAATTACAAAATTGTTGGGAGCGTTGCTCAACCAAATAGACAACTTCAGGATCTCCTAGGAGCTCACTATCAAGAGCTATGTAGAGCTCAACCTGGAGCAATCACTACTCACATACAAACATATACAACTGTTGTTGTTGAAGAGCTACTAGGAGCTCACACATAAATTCTTCTTTACAGTCTGTTGTTGCAAAAAGCTTCTTCTTCTGACTGACAAAACTTGTTGCCTTCAATCCTTTTGTCTCTTCAATATTCCCTCTAAAATTTGAAATTACCTACTAGCATAAATGCAAAATTCAAAATCAACTACCACAATTAATTTTGGAGTTGTTAGGAGCTGCAAGGATGATCCCTAAAAACTATCATTGAAGATTTCCTCCTGACAGGTAGGTAAGAAGTTGGGAGTCTAACAAATGAGCAGGAGTTTGTAGGAGCAATAAATTTCCAAAACACCCCCTTGGTCTTGAGCTGACAAAACAAGATCAATCCTGATCCAAATCGATAACGCCCAACCTACTCCTTAGGCGCTCAAAACTGTCCTTGCTCAAAGAATTGGTAAAAATGTTTGCTAGTTGCTACTCAGACCTGCAAAAAACCATTTTAATTTCACCATTTTCAACGAGTGCATGAATTAAATGATACTTGATTTTAATGTGCTTTCTTCTTCCATGAAACACAAGATTTTTTTGTCAATGCTATTGATGAAACATTTTCACAAAAGATTGTTGTTCCATCTTCTTATTCTTCTCTCAAATCTGCCAAGATTCTTCTCAACCAAATAGTCTGACATGTTGTTGCATTTACTTCTATATACTCACCCTCTATTGTTGATAGGGAAACAATAGGTTTCTTCTTGGAAGACCATTAGATGGATTATGAACCCAAATGAAACACATAGCCCGATATGCTCTTCCTATGATCCAAACTTCATGCCCAATCATTGTCCGTGTAACTAACTAACCCAAAATATTTTGTTGATGTGTACAAAATTCCCTATCCTTTGGTGCCATTCACATACCTCAGGATCCTCTTACCTACTTTCCAATGGGTGTCCCTTGGAGTCTCCATAAATCTGGAAATAAGACTCACTTCATGCATTATATTCGGCCTAGTTGTAGTCAAGTACATCAAACTTCCAACCAAACTCTTAAACATGGTCAGATCCGAATTGCTTCTGCAATCTTCCTTTCTCAACTTGAGACCTATGGTTTTTGGTGTTGGTGCAAGCTTACTTTCAAGCATCCTAAATCTCTTCAAGATCTCATTTGCATATTTTTCTTGAGAGATAAAAATACCATCATGCATTTATTTTACTTCTATGCCTAGAATATATCTTAAGATACCTAAATTTGTCATTTCAAACTCTCTTTTCATGGCCTCTTTAAAATCAGCAATAAGGAAATCATCATCCCTAGTAAAAACTAAATCATCATCATACAAGACAACAATCAAAATATTACCATTTTCTTCCTTGATATAAAGGGTGGGCTCACCATCTCTTTTGCTAAATCCATTTCTCATCAAATTTGAGTCAATCTTGTTGTACCATGCCCGTGGAGCTTGCTTCAGACCATAAAGAGATTTCAGTAGCCTATAAACCTTGTGTTCTTGGCCTGGAGCTTCATATCTAAAAGTTCACTCCACATAAACTTCCTCTTTCAACACTCCATTGAGGAAAGAAGACTTCACTTTCGTTTGAAACACCTTCCATTTGTGTTGGGCTGCAATTTCTATGACTTCCCACACAGTCTCCATCCTTGCAACAAGGGAATACGTCTCATCATAGTCTCTCCCAAACCGTTGTTTGTAACCCTTGACCATTATATGTGTCTTATGCCTCTCTATCCTTCCTTTGGCATTGCACTTGGTCTTGTAGACCCATTTCACCCCAATAACTTTCTTGTTGGCAGGAAAATCAATTAGCTCCCATGTGTTGTTCCTCTATGTTGCATCTCTCTCCTCATCCATGGCCTCACAGCATTTCTCCTCTTTCATCACAACATCCTCAAAATAAATCGGATCACTATGAGAAAATAATGAAAAATCCATATTCAAATCAAATTCTTCATCATACCTTTCATCTTGGTAGATCTCCCTCAGGCTCTTGGTCTTCTTTGTCATTAGGGAGGTGAGAGTGGGGTCTGAACTTTCACTACTATTGCTACTCTGTTCAATATGCAAGTTTAGGAGCACTTAGGAGCTAATCTTTTGGTTGCCTTTAGCTGCTTGTCTTTTTGTCTACTCGCTTCAGGAGCTCTAAGGAGCTATCGAGAGCTCTCTGCGGCCAAGTCTTTGGCTGAATATGATTGTCTTCCAACTTCAGGAGTTGTCAAGAGCTATTGCATTCTCTCTCTGAGAGAATTCTATGACAATCTATTTAACTACCTGTTTGGTTCAAGAGCTCTCGAGAGTTGATTGTTTCTACTGCTACAGGATCTTGTTGATCTTCATTTTCATCTTCTTCATCATCCCCAACCCTCGGGAGCTATCAGGAGCTGTCAGGATCTATCAATCCATCCCATGACTCATCCTCTAAGAACTCCATGTCTCTACTAATGATGATTTTATTGGTGAATGGGTTGTATAACCTGTAAGCTTTCGACTCTTCACTATAACCCATGAAAATGCGTTTTTCACTCTTGTCATTGAACTTCTTCCTCTTTTCTTTTGGCACAAGTGTGTATGCCACACACCCAAACACTCTTAAGTGCTCAACCATCCACTTGGATTTTTTCCATGCCTCTTGTGGTATTTTTTTACAGACCGCCTTTTTTGGACTTCTATTTATCAAATAAACAACTTTTTCTACAATCTCTCCCCAATATTTAGTCAAGAATCCCTTTTCTTTCATCATGCTCCTTGCCATCTCCACAATGGTCCTATTATTTCTCTCAGCCACTCCATTTTTCTATGGAGTATAACTAGTTGTAAGCTCCTTCTTGATGCCATTTTCCTTGCAAAAAATGCAAAAAATGATTGGAGGTATACTCTCCTCCATGATTTGACATTAGGACCTTGATAAAATGTCCACTCTCCTTTTCAGCCTGGGCCTTAAACAAAAAAAACTTATCAAATGCTTCTAACTTATGCTACAAGAAATAAACCCATGTCTTATGGCTAAAATCATCAGTGAACATCACAAAAAAATGGCTTTTACCAATGGATGTGATTTGCATAGGGCCTACCAAATCCGTGTGCACAAGCTCCAATGGTACTCTTTCCCTTGTAGAGTTGCTTGATTGAAAGGGTTACCTATGTTGCTTGCCCAAAATGCAAGTCTCACACCTAATATTAGGCTCTACTATGCTTGGAAAACCATCAACCATTCTATTCTTGGAAAAAATATTCAGACTAGAAAATCCTAAGTGTCCATATTTGAGATTCCATAGCTTGGATGGGTCTTCAACAAAGCTCCTAAGGGCTATTGAATGTACTGCTATACATTTTCCATTTATGAGAGATGCAACAACAAACTCAGTTGAGAAACACGTCTCAGTATTCAATGAAAACATCTAGTTTTTGTCATTTCTATTATTGCAAACACTTTCTTCCTCTCATTCTTGTCATAAATGACACATTGGCCTTTCTCCATCAGCACTTTGTATCCATTTTGGATCAATTTTCCAGCACTCATGAGGTTATGCTTTAACCCAAGTGCAAAAAACACATTTTGGACTTACTTCTTTTCACCTTGCTTGGTACGGATCATAATAGATCCTTTTCCCTTGATTGGAACTACTCCATTGTTCCCCATTCTTATCTCAGACTTTACAATTTTATTAATGAAAGAAAAAAAAATTTATTACCACTCATGTGGTTGCTGCAACTTTTGTCCAAATACTAGACTTCGGGTCTGCCTTCTTCACCAATCTTGCACATGATGAAGGCTATGGATTGATTCCCTTTAGCCACATTTGAATCAACAATATTTGCATTCCATTTTTTCTGATTACCGTGCTTTTTCTAGCACTCACTAGCATAATGCCCAAACTTATGACAGTAGTAGCACTCAACATTGCTCTTTTCATTTCTCTGATTCGAACTGTTGTTCTTCATGCCTCTTTGGGAGCTATTCTGAGAGTTGTCTACTCCCTCTTGGTTGCTTGCTCATCCTGAGCTATTTCCTCCAACATTTCCTTGTCTGGATCTACCTCTACCTCTTTGGGAGTTGTTTCTGGCTCTCCCCTTGCTTCTTGCATTTGATTGAGCTTTAAAATCTCTCTTGGGAAGAAGTAGCAGACCTATTTAGGCAGTGCTCATGGGTTTGAAGAGAACCCATTAACTCATACATCGTCAAAGTAGAGAGGTTATTTGCCTCTTCAATAGAAATGATGAGTGCATCATATCTCGTGGGTAGACATCTAAGGTCTTTTTGAACAATTTTCTGCTCCTCCATCATTTCTCCATTCATTCTTAGCTGATTTATTAAACCGGAGAACCTTGTGTGAAACTCTGAGATGGTCTCACTTTCTTTCATCTCAATAATCTTGAACTCTCTTCGAAGTAAATTGAGCTTCACCGATCTGACTTTTTCAATCCATTTATAACTGGTTTGTAGGATTTCCCAAGCTTCCTTTGCATATTCAACTATTGCTGTTCTAGGAAAAATGGCCTTTGTCAAGGCTGCTTCTATCAAACTCAATGTCTTAGCATCTTTATTTATCTTCTCTTTCAACTAGCCTTAGCATATTTCTTTCTCTGCTCTTTCAACTGGGTCTTCTGGTTATATGTGAGAGTTGTAAATGCAGTTGGGTCAGTGACATCCACAAACCCATTTATCAAAAAATCCCACAAATCATTGGTGACCATAATGGTCTTCATCTTCTTGGCCCATACATCATAATTTTATCCATTAAAGGATGGTGGCTATTGCCAACTCTTCCCTTTATCTCCAATCATGTCTCTAAATCAAGAGAAACTGAACACCCAGAAAAAAACAAATGCCCTAACTCACGAAGAAATGGGACCTATAGCTTTGATACCATGTCAAAAAATTTAAATGGGAAAAATGCAAACATAGAACTATTTTTTTGTTTCCCAATCAGCTAGAAATACACAAATACAAAACATAGAAGCACAAGGAGACATGCACTCTTTCTTTCTATTCAACAAGTTGGAAATTACAATATAGAAAGGAAAGAACTTAAAAAACATAGAAAACTAAACTAAGCTACGAATTACAAACTTGCTGGAAGTATTGCTCAATCAGATAGACAACTTCAGGAGCTCCTGGGAGCTCACTGTCAAGAACTACATAGAGCTCAACCTAGACAAATCACTTCTCACATACAAACAAATACAACTGTTGTTTTTTAGGAGGTAATGGGAGCTCACATAGAAATTCTTCTTCACAGTCTGTTGCTGCAACAAAATTCTTCTTCTGACTTACAAAACTTGTTTCCTTCAATCCTTTTGTCTCTTCAACATTCCCTCTAAAATTTGAAATTACCTACAACATAAATGCAAAATTCAAAATCAGCAACCACGATTAATTTTGGAGTTGTTGAGAGCTACAAGGATGATCCCCAAAAAATATCGTTGAATATTTCCTCTTGACGAGTAGGTAAATAGTTGGGAGTCTGACGGATGAGTAGGAGGCTGTAGGAGCAATAAATTTCCAATCGGAATTGCCTCATTGCACTCAAAATAATCAAGTGAAATCTGATTGTTCCCTGCCATACTTTCGATTTCAGAAGTCGCCTAATCGGTTCCCGTTCAGAGAAGACTCTTCTTCAAATGGGCATTCCAAATGTTATTTATCTCATTATTAGTTCTTCCAGGTGGGCATGAGGAAATATCCGACCATGTGAATCATAACATCAGTCAAAAAATGGCAAAACAAACATATCCATTAAAAAGTACTATGAAAAATGAACAAACATGTTGCCCAGAACTCTGTGAAGCTTAATAGTAGCCTCCTCTTCTTCATACCTAGCATTTTCACGTTTAATGTCTAGTCTGAGATAATTAATCCACCTTAGACGATAACTTTTTCTGCATCTTAGAAGTCTTGTTACCGAGAAAAAGAAATGATCAATATCGGCAAAAGAATAAGAAAAAACTAGTGAAATAATTAAAATCATGAAGTTTCCACGGTCTATAATAACTCATCTCAGATTTTTCAATATTATGTGATTCAAATTCATATTCAATATTAGTATTTTTTCTATTCAAGATACTAAATTCAAATATAATATGAAAGTATCTAATTTATATTAATTTTAGGGTTTTATTCATTGACTTAGTTCTAATTAGTTGTTCCTTGTTGGCATAACCAAAACTGTGTAGTTGAATCTCAATAAAACATCAAATAATTTGATGTGTTATGAGAACACCACCTAAATGTTAGTCACAACTAGTCCTTACTTATATACTTATACACCGAAAAAATAAATTTTGCGTACATAATGCTTGTATGAAAGAACACAAGTTCACAACCCCTAGAAAATTCAAGCATACATTACAATTTATCCTTTCCATCAAGTCTCAAGCATTCATTATCATTGTAGTACATAATTGTCATGTAATTGCACATATAATGATTTTGGTGTGTATTGCAAATTATTACAACATTATTCAATCAATATAACAAGGTTTGATTACAATTAAGGAAGTCTCAAAGATTTGCTATTTACAACCTTTCATCCCAAATCCAATCTCATATTTTAAATATCATATCTCTATCATAATTAAATCAATCTCCCTCTTTCTAAATATTAAAATACACATCTATTTAAATCATTTTTTCTTTGTTTTAATTTCAAATTCAACTATACATATAAATTGACTGATTTATTTAAATGATTTAATTACTACTTACTTTATCTTATATGTTTCATATTTTATTGGTATGTCTTATTTCTCTACGCTTGTCAACATCACAATTTTTAACCTAATTTTTTTGTTAGGATCACAAGCTTACCAAATTATTGAAATTGCTTCCTCGTTAGGAAGATTAAATACTATATTCCATAATGCTCTAATGTGTCGCAATGCGGTTTAAATTCAAAGCCTAAATAGTGTTTTGTCCTTTTCATTGTGTCTTTCTTTCTTTGTTTTCCTTTGAATGTGTCGTGGATATTTGACCCTTCACCCTCCTGTAATCATGTCCTATTCTCTTTTCTAAAGAAGTTAGCTGTATGTCACATCCTCACCGCTCCTAACGTATAACATTAATCCCTTTTCACATTGCACTCACTATTTACTGTTATATTCTTTAGTGGCCTGAAATGCTACACATGAATCTTATCATTTACGAACGTAACATTTACATGTGTTCGCCACGTTGAAACAAGCTACATGCAAAATTGATTTTTTCAATTTAGCTATCCATTTTGGATAATTACAAACAAATCCCTCTGTGAGGGAAACATACCGAATTGATTTCTTCAATTTTGCTATCCGTTTTGGATACTTACAAAGTAATCCTCCTGTGAGGAAAATATATCAGGATTGAGAAAGTGGGGCAACATCGTACAACGTTGGTGACGACCCAGCTTGCCTCAAAATGCTTAACCAGTAACCCATGCTATCACAATCATCGTCATAAGCCTGGAACTCCCCATTCCAGAACATGGTATTTGTGTTTGTAGCCTCCATGCTATTCAACATATCATTTTCTACATAGGCAGACATGAAACAGTGGTCTTCTGAGCTTTGTCTCTGCAACATATTTTCTTCATCTCCAAAATTCTGGTTTCCCATGATAAATGTCTCATCCAGTAATAAGTCCTGGGGTTTAGTATGGTCTTCCTTAGTTGTTGGGTATTGTTGATACTCAAGTTCCACATCAAAAGAATCTTTACAATCTAACTGAATACAATCCAATGTTGAGTCTGAATTAACAGTCTCATTATCTGTAGATGAAAGGATTTCACTTGATAGATCGTCTGAATAGGACAAGTTGGTGGTGGGATAATCAACTGAAACTTTTGGGCGACTTACAACTGAATTGTGTGCAAGCATATCCTTCTTCATTGATGGACTTCCCTCACTGCACTCGGAATAATCAAGTGAAATCTGAGTGTTCCCCGCTATAGTTGCTACTGCAGAAGTCACCTGATCGGTTCCCGTTCGGAGAAGACGCTTCTTCAAATGGGTATTCCACATGTTCTTTATCTCATTATCAGTTCTTCCAGGCAGGCGTGAGGCAATCGCTGACCACCTGAATCATAACATCAGTCAGGGATATGGCGAAACAAACAAATCCCTTAAAAGGGACTATAAAAAATGAACAAACCTGTTGCCCAGAAGTTTGTGAAGCTTAATAATAGCCTCCTCCTCTTCATAACTAAAATTCCCACGTTTAATGTCTGATCTGAGATAATTAATCCACCTTAGACGACAGCTTTTCCCGCATCTCAGAAGTCCTGCTACCGGGGAAAAGCAACGATCAGTATCGGCAAGAGAATAGAAAAAACCCAGTGAAATAATTAAAATCATGAAGTTTCCACAGTCTAAAATAACAACCTATTGCAGTAGTTAAAATCAAGAAGTTTTCACAATCTAAAATAATAATTTATTGTAATAGTTGGTATAGGTTTTCTAAAGTGTATGAAGATGTATGCAAGTTTTTGGATTAAATTATGTATGTTTTTATGTCAATATTTTAGACAATATCTAATGATACAATTGTTCCTCTTTCTGATAATGGATCACTAGGTGTAATCCGAAACATCAACAGAAAAGCATACACAGTTTAATCCAGAAGCTTGCATACAACTTATTTCAGATTTTTCTATTTGATTGTGTGATTTTTTTATCATCAATATTTTGGATCAAACATCATAATCTTTCATTTTTCTCTTCTCTAACTTCTCACCCTCATGAATTACAAAATTTGATGAAAAACATTGATGATAATATATTCACAAAAGATCAAACGTTGATGATAATAGATTTACACAAACAAATACAAAATTCTGTAATCAATGAAATAATTGCCATAAACAATAAAATTTTACAACCTGCTTGCTTGGGGAGAGCACGCCAGTTCCCATGGCCATTTCTGAGAATAAAATCAGTGAGTATTCGATCCTCTTCAGCTGTCCAAGGACCTTTCTTAACTCCCATTTTATCACAGCAGGGAGCTCGGCCCATTGTTTATCTAAACAACTGAAATTTGAAGACCGATGTACCAAGCACCCTATCCGTCTTTTATATGGAGATGAGGGTGCTTGTTCCACCGTCCAATCCAAGTCCTGAATGACGGTTCACCTTGCTTCTCAAGCAAATATTTGGAGATATAAGTAACGCCCGCCATGCACTCTGCCGCAATTAATCATGTGCAAGAAAAATGAGACACAGAGTGTTCAATAATTGTCCTTTCTACTCCAGTCAAAGCTTTGACGCCGACTATCATCATATATTATTTACCCCGCAACTATAGCTTAAAATTCTTTCCGGTATACCTATTAAAATCCCATCCTCCATCAACTTGCTATTATAAAAGTTGAAAAGCATTGAATCTAACCTCCCATCGACTCATATCAGATGTCCGATTTTTTGACCGTCAAAATTTGTGTGTGGATAACGACAGGATCAAAAAAAACATGGTGGAAGTTGACTAACGTGCACATGCTCTGTGCCGCTTGACAACCAAATTGCACTGCACTGCCGTATGCGATCCAAATTCGTCTCCACTCGTGGGATTATTTATACTCTTAATCAAATTAAAGTAGGCATTACCTCCGACCAAGGCCTAAACGTGAAGCCTGCGTATCAACCATATTTTTTAGTGACGCTTATCCATTGATATGGGAAGATATTTTATTAGGTTGTATGAGTGTTTGTCAAAGGCAGGTTACTTTTGTATGTGTGTGATGGGTTGTAACACCCCTCCGTTTTGTTCTATGGATTGGACAGTGTGTCTTTGTTTTGCGTTGATTTATACTTTTGGATATTCAGATACTCTATCTTGTGTGTGTATTGGATCGCCATTTATTGTGCGACAGACTATTCTATGTGATGTGATTTGAGTTATCTGGTGATTTATGTTACATGTTTCATTGTTGTAATAATGATGTTAGTGATATAACATGTTAGTGCATATGAGAATATTTGATGTATTAAGGAAGTGTCAGTTTTGATGAGTGTATTGGTAAAGGGGACGGATTCGCATCACTCAATTGCGAGCGCCCTGCGATTCCGTGATTTCCTCTTCACGGTGTGTATTATATGCTGTTTATATTTTATGATGTTGGTTACTATGTTTCAGGTTTGCAGGTACATGACACCGACTCTACCTGGTTTCACAAGTCTGAGCGTGTCGATCCAACGGTTAAGTTGAAAGGAGATAGTAGCTAAGTAACATGTGTCAAGTTTACACCCTAACCATAGTGTGTCGTCAATCGTCTGTGTCGAGTCGTAGTTTGCCTTACTTTTATGTTATTTAATTCTAAAATATTATTGATTTGGGAATAGATGTTTAAAATAATTGCATTATATCATGTTGATGATTATTTGATTTAAATTATGCAATGTGGATAAAAGTTTAGATTTAAATTAATTAATTATATTTAATTTATTTAACTGATTAAATTTAATCCAAGGGGTTGAATCTAATTATTAAATAATTAAATTAATTAATTAATGTGTTGCAAGAAAATTAAATGAAATAAAAGAATTAAAATTAATTTGGAATTTAATTTCAATTTGTGAAATTTAATTATTTTGGAATTTCATTTCAATTAAGTTGAAGTTAATTTAGAAATTGAAATTGGTTTTTAAAAGCAAAGTTGGTTTTCAATTTTGGAGATAATTGATAGTTAGATATTTTAAGTTTCAATTTTGCATGCAAAATCAGATTTGGTTGTGCATGATATTTTTAATTAGGTCTGCATGTGTGAGTGGAATTTTAGGAATTAAGTTTGGTTGCAAAATTCATGTATTGGGAGAATTCTGGTAGAGGAAAAAAACTTCTTCTGGTGTGAGAAGATAATTTGAGAAAATTGCATAGAGATGAATTTGGAGTAAATTTTAGGTTGTGGATTTGAATTGAGGGAAGATTGTTTTACATTGGTTGAGCATTATCTAGATTGATTGCACTTGTGAAGATATCTCAAAAGTTCTTTGGAGGAGAATTTCATCAGAAATAATCCTTTCCAGAAGCTTCAAAATTCAGGTTTTGTTCTTGTTTCTTGTTCTTGATTATTTTAAAATAAATATGGAGATTGCTAATTAATCTGGTTTGTGAATTTGTCAGAATTGTAGAGTTGGATTATTGGAATTAGAATTGAAATTTATCTGTAATTTGGGGAGGAATGAATAGATCTACTGTAGGATTTAATTTTGTAAATTGAGGAAATCGAAGAAATTATGGTTAGATTTAAACTTTAGATTGTTGAGGAAATTTATTCCTTTAAAAAAAAAAAACAATCAGATTTGTTTCAGAATTCAAAACCTCGATAGAAAATTTTAATTCTCCAATAGATTTCTTATTATTAATTGGGTTGAATTCGTGAAAATAGTTTTAAAGAATTAATTTTTTTTAAACCTTTGTGGAAATTGAAATTTCAGAAAAATCTCTTCAATTTACCCTGTAGATGAAATTCTAGAAAAATATATATATACATATGTATATATATATATATATTTTACTAAATTAATACATATATACATATGATATATATATATAGATTTATTATTGTTTTGAAAATTTATTTGGGATGTCGTCCATACGCCGCTGGTTTTTGGGAAATGCGAATTACATTCGTAGTTTATTTTATCATTGTTGTTTTTGGGGTTTTACTCACTGGTATGGGAGGCGCCGCTGCAATTGGCAGTGCCCTCCACACACAGTGTGGAGGGAGCGCTGCCAAGGGCAGCACCGCCCCTCACCACCAGTCCGCCGCCCTTTGATTAAGCGCAGCCGCCCATGTTTGGGGTTCGGCTGTGCTATGCACAACCACCCCCCAACATTGGGACTTTCCCTGGGTGTAAGTTAAATGTGAATTCGGTGGTTTCGGTTTGGTTCGTCCACCCCTGTCCTTCACCCTGTTCGGTTTTGGCCGCCATTGCCATAAGGATTTTAGGGTTCACGAATTTTAAATTGATATTTATTTTTTTTAAAATATGTATTCGATTTTTATTCCCAATGAAAATGTAATAATATTATTTAGTTAATAAAATGAATAATAATGTATACTGAGTAAATAGCGTGATATATTTATATATCATTTGTTTAATTGGATTGATGTAATAAATAATAGATTATTTTATATATGAAGTTTATGATTGATCTGTTAAATATTAAAGTTATTTTTATTGAATATATATAAGTGTATATATATATATATATATATATATATATAAATACATAATTTTTATATGTAAATATATAAATTGTGTATAATAGAGGTATATATATAAAATGTATATTTGATTTATTTAGAATAATTTTATTTTAAAATGGAAACTATTAGATGAAATAGACATAGTGTGTAGTTGGAAAACTAGAAGAAGTATATTGGATATTTAATTTTTTTATTTAAAGAGCAAGTAAATTAGCTTTGCATAAGATTGTTTTATTTTAAAAAGATAAGGTTGAATGCAAGATTAGATCGTTAATGAAAAGGGATATTTTAAAGATATTTAATTAAATGAAAGTAATTACTTGTTTTAAAGGAAATATGTATTTTGGTTAATATGATTGAAGAAATTAATGAGATATGTATATTGCATGAGTAATATGAGAAGGTATATTTAAATATATACATAGTTTAATATTTTATCTTTTATTAGATAGTTGCATGTAATTTAGTATTGCATGGTGATTTGAATAGATAAGTAATGAATGCATGAACTAATAGATATAGAAAAAGGATAGTTTACAAATTGAATATATTCATGTCTTAATAGAGAGTTGAAAAGATATAGTATTTGGATATAAACATAGAAAGGTTATTGTCTATAATTTTATGTTGTGTTAAGAGATAATTATGGAGTTGTTTGCAATGAAAAGTCAAGTAATTACCTTAAGTTATTTATTTCTATTCAAACAATTTAATTATTGTGAATGAAATTATGATTGAGATATGGATTCAGAATATCCGAATATAGCAATACCCTCGTGATTGTCTTTTATAATTGTTTTCCTCGTATATTGCAAAAGGGGTTGTGAGTTTAAATAGTTTAAATTCCCTATTATGAAAATAGAAAAGGAGTATATGGTTATTTGAGTAAACTTTGTTATTGTGCCTTTGTCTTGTAAACGTTAACTATTGCTTGAGTATGGATTTAGGAAATCCAAAGATATAAGATTTGATTCATGACTTGATTGCTTTTGTAGCTATGTCATCTTTTGGGATAAGGGATTATGTGTTAGTCCAATTTATAAGTCTTCCAAAGAACCTTAGAGGATCTAAGAGGGTTGTCGATTCATGATGTCAACCAGTGTTGTCCCTTGGGTAGTGCATGGTGTCTTATCAGTAGTTACCCGGTTTCCACGAACGGGGTTATGTTGTTTTGTACCTCCTGTGAAAGGAGTGGACTACATGTTTAGGTTGCCTCCATTTGTTGGAGTGGATTTCGTATTTTGTTTCCTCCTTGTGATGGAGTGGTCTTGATACCTTGGTTGTATGCACTTGTGAGTCCCTTGGTGATAGTTTGTTTATGTGTTGTCAAATAGAAGAGTGGCTTCCATTAGGGGCCAGAGCCCGGAAGAGGTAGGATTTGGGTAACCTATGGAAGTGAGTTTAATCAAGTGATAACTAAAATTGAAATGAATATTGGGAAGTAATACACACTAAAAAGATAAGTTCTAGCTTCACTCATAGTCAAGTGCTAGTTATGGCTTGGAATGAGTGGAAAGGCCTGGAATGGTAGTCATCTATCTTGTTTGTATGAGAGGTATTTGATACCGCACTAGTACGTATGAGGGTCAAGGATCGGTAGAGGCCACCAGGATTACCGGAGCCTATGAAGATCCGCTGAGGGTAACTTACTACGAGCTATGCAATGACACTCTGTCTAGGACAACTGTTTGTTTGTTGGTATTTGTTTATGTGTATGGTTCTTTGAACATACTTGATCTATTTTATGTCTAGAAGTAATGTGACTTATGTCAGTGATGTGAGAGTTATACTTGTGTTCTTGTATTGTACTTTTGTTTGGTTGAGTCAGTATGAGTCTGCCTATGGTTAGAGGTTGTTTGTCTTTGTCCATGTTATTTGGTTACTATCTCCTAGCATGGGGGGTGGTCTTTCAGGTACCACATGGTTGGGTGCAACATGCACCAAAACCGTTGGGTCCCCTTTGTTCTTCAGTTTGTGGAAGCGAGACATCCAGTTGGACAGCTTGCGGATCTTGTTATTCTTTTTAAGCACTGTTGTAATTATTCTTGCTTTGAGTTGTATTTACCCCTCTTGTTGTTATGAGGTGGATCTTGTAATTATTA
This sequence comes from Sequoiadendron giganteum, assembly GCA_007115665.2. Taxonomy (NCBI): domain Eukaryota; kingdom Viridiplantae; phylum Streptophyta; class Pinopsida; order Cupressales; family Cupressaceae; genus Sequoiadendron; species Sequoiadendron giganteum. The sequence goes on along the minus strand of CM021101.1, from coordinate 251,808,136 downwards.
TACCTATGTAATTTGACTCATTCTGGGAATGAGGATTGTAATCTTGTAATGGATTTATGTAATGAATATTCTACTCTTATCTTGTATTTCTTTATGTTGAATGAATGTTGTTACTTGAGTTATTTAATGCAATGTAATTCAGATGTTGTATGTTAATGGGAAATTAAGTAATCTCGATTACATAGCCTTAGGGGAGGTTATCAATTATAGGTGAACATGTTTGTGTAATTCACTTTTATAAAAAAAAAATTAGTACGCTTTTGTAGTAAATTGAAACTTCCTCTAGGGTTGCATGGTGGGGCATTACATGGGTACATTAATTAATGAAAAATCAGAATTGTATATTTTGACTAAACTCTTTTTTTTTTCTTTTTTTTTTTTGGGTTCTTGTCAATTTTAAAAATATATAAATAATTAATTTATCAATTGTCTTATTAGTTATTGCTTATGGTTTAGGACATAGAATAACAATCTTTTACATTTCTCATTCAAAGAAATTCTAGAGATCTCAATCCAATGGTGAAGTAGGGGAAAGAGATTTTGCAATAGGGTGTCCTAGGGTTTAATTAATGACTAAAGAGGGTTCACCACCAAGCTAGGGCTTGGAAAGAAAAATGGCATCCAAGGTCAAATATGAAATCTAATGATATACAAAAGTTCACTAGATGACCTAGAAATGAATGCAAAATAGAATAAAAAGTTGAGAGATCATAGAGGTGCACTTGGAAACTTGTAGAAGTTCGAATGGAGACCTAGAATGCTGGAAATACTTAAATTAATGTAGATTGGGACTCATGCCAAACTGGGCGATTTAGTCTTAGATTAGGGTTTCTGTGCAGGAACAAAAATATAGCAAAAACAAGTCTGAAACTCTTGAAATCTGCAAATTTGATTGTACTGGGACTCATATGCTACAAGTGGTGTATCAGTTTAGTTTTTCTTTTTAAGAGGATCAAGGTCTGAATCTACTTTTTAATCTTTGTTCTATCTACTCAACTTGATTTTTGGGTCTAAATTGTTGAATTATGCTCTATAGATATCTTCCAATGATCTTCTAAACAAGGTGACAACTTGAACAACTTTGAACACTTGACAACTTATTTTCAATCTTTCTCCTTAGAAGTTATTCAACCTAGATCTTTGAATTACACACTAAAGAAAGGGGAAAATGTTGTTTTGTTAGTGGAAAGGGGTTTTCCTTGTTCAAACCCCATTTTGGTAATCAAACCTTGTAATGAAAACAAATGGAAAAGAGGAATGATGAATGAACAAAGTATAATATTGCAACTCACCAAACCTTAGCAGTAAAGTGCAACAAACATGTCTGAAGTGGCTCCAATGGATGTAGATCTTGACTCTTGCTTGAATGTGATAGATCCTTAATTGAATGCTAGCTTGAATTATGAAACCCTACATCACAAATGTTAGCTAAAAAAAAAACATGATGCATGATGACTTTGACATGATGCTTGATACTTGAATAATGCTCCAAAACACTTGATAATCAACTCTTGAAGGCTCTTGATTGCTCTTGTGAACTCAAATTTTCTATAAAGATCACTTGATTGCTTGTTAGGTGAAAAATGAATGAAATAACCTTGTATTTATACTTTTTTATGTGAAATTTCTCAAAATTACAACACTACAAGCCAACATTAGATCTAGGAGAATAAAATCCAGCAAAAAATTTGAATTAAATTTAATTTTGGGCCACACAGACAGACAACTAAAAGGGGGGGGCTGAATTAGTTGTCACAAAATTTCAAACTTATTAAATTTAGTAACCGTTGTTCTCAAATCCGATTAATAACCATGAAAGCATAAATCAACAACACATCAAAAACACACACAACTCCAAGATTTTTGGCGTGGAAACCCTGTTAGGGGAAAAACCATGGTGGAGGTTAATCCACAAGTTTATACTCTATTAAAAGTATAGAAAAATGAGGAATGCACATGCATTCAAGCACACTGCCTAGAGCCCACTGTTCAATTACAAAAAGTCTTACTACCCAAGGGAAGACTCGTTGTCTTACAGTAATATTCAAATTAAATCCATTTGAAAGATCTTCAACTCAGAAAATAGTAACTGCTAATGCTTGATTATAGTTTCAGTTAAGCCCATGAACACTTCTTCACTCTTCTTCACTCTTCTGACACACTCTTCTCTACCTTCAAAAGATTTAGAACATTATTCACACACACACTTTCTCTCTCACCCATTAAAATGAAGAAATAATCACTTATATATATCCGCAAAAAGGAATTGCATCACTTCATGTCAGATTCAAAAAAATAATAAGATGAATAAAAATTGTCGACTCAAAAACAATAAAAATTATTAATGTGAATCTACCAAGGTCAGCCACAACATAGTGGAGACCCAAAACAATACCCTTGAACATAAAACACCTTCAAAGATTATTCCTCAAAGATCCACAACACTCTGCAATCACCTTGTCGGCCATGAACATGAAAAACATGAACACCCAAGAGAAAATCATTGACCACAAGCACAACGATCAATGTGGATGTGCAACATTCATAGAGCATAATCTAGAAACATCCCAAAACACCATAAGAGCATATACAACAACTCAAATTACCATAATCACATTATCTTCTTCTAGGAACACTAGCTACAGTAGCAAAATAATTATCAGAACATAGAAACTCATAACTTGCTCAAATCTTCATGCACACCTCTAAAAAAATCGATGGATAAACTAGATAGGATTTTCAAAAAACCCTTTAATCTACAACTTCTCACCATCAACACACTAAAATTTCTATCATATTGATCTTCACTAAGTTTCACAGACAATCTGCAACTTATTTTATTACAATTTTCTCAATATCTTCGATATTTATAGTCTTAAAGACATTAATGCTAATAGTGTTGACATCAATGAAAACCACATATTGGCAGCACAACCACAACATCGAACAATCTCCCCCATTTGGCATTGATGGAAACACATGATGTGAAAAGCACCATCAATGCAACTAACTTCAACACTTACTCCCCCTTAGGTTTTGATTCTTTTCTCCTCAGATAGTTCCCAATTTTTCACATTGCTCTTCTCCCCCTTTGACATCAATGGAAAAGGTACACAAGATCTGAACCACATATTTGAATCATCTAACTACTCCCCCTAAGTAGCAACCACCACAACATCAATCCAAACCAAGATATGACTATTAAATGCTAAGACTAATGTAATACAATGCATCTTATTTCTGATTAGGAGGAGTAATCACCCCTAATTTCCCTCTGAGATACTCAAAAGTATCCTTGGGCAACAACTTGGTAAAGATGTATGCAATTCGTTCCTTAGTAGGCACATACAACAATTTGAATTCCTTTTCACTCACTTTCTCTCTCAGAAAAGTTAAACTTGATAGATATATGCTTGGTCTTTGAATGCAACACCAAATTCTTAGAAATTTTAATTGCACGAATTATCATAGAATATAACAATAAGCTCATCATACATAACTCTGATATCTTTCAACATCTGCTTCATCCATAATGCTTGAGTACAATTTTTAGCAACAACAATGTATTTTCCCTCTGTAGTAGATAAAGAAATGAAATTATGATTTTTACTTAACCATGAAATCAACTTCTTTCCCAAGAAAAATGTGCCACCACTAGTACTTTTCATGTCATTCACATCTCCTACCCAATCAGCATCAGTAAAGGCAATCAAATTGATATCATCATCTTTACGATACCATAAGCCAAAATCAATTGTTCCCTTCAAGTATCTAAAAATTCTCTTCACAACAATCACATGAGATTCCTTAGTATCGGCTTGAAATCTTGCAACAATACATACAACATTCATGATATTAGGTCTAGTTTGAGTCAAATAAAGCAATCCACCAATCATTGATCTGTATCTAGTCTGATTTGCCTTCAGAGAATCATTATCTTTTTTCAAATTACATTCGGTCACCATGGGCGTACCGACTGGCTTTGAATCTTCCATACCAAATTTTGTTAACAATTATTTCACATACTTGTACTGAGATATAAAGATCCCTTTATCTAACTGAGTAATTTGCAATCCCAAAAATAATTTCATCTCTCCAATCATTGACATCTCAAACTCATTCTGCATCTCATCATAAAACTTCATGTACAAACCATCATCTCCTCCAAAAATGATATCATCAACAAAGACTTCCATAATCAAATCTTTATCATCATCAATCTTGAAATATAGATTACTATTAGCAGTACCTTTGTCAAATCCAAGCTTCAACAAATACTTGTCCAATCTAGCATACCAAGCTCTAGGGGCTTGCTTGAGTCCATACAATGCTTTCTTCAACTGAAAAACCATATCTCCTTGATCAGTCAATTAAAATCCATCAGGTTGCTCAATGTACACCTCTTCTTCCAATTTTCCATTTAGAAATGTTGACTTGACATCCATCGGGTAAACCTTGTAGTTTTTGTAAGAAACATAAGAAAGAAACAGTCTCATAGCTTCAATTCTAGCAACAGGGGAAAAGTATCTTTAAAGTCAATTCCTTCCATCTGAGAATATCCTTTACAGACCAGTCTTTCTTTGTTTCTGATAACTTCACCTTGCTCATTCAACTTATTCTGAAATACCCATTTAGTGCCAATTTCATTTTTTTCCTTAGGTCTAGGAACAAAAATCCATGTATTATTCTTCTCAATTCGTTGTATTTCTTCTTTCATTGCTTTATCCAATGTTCATCTTTGCATGCTTCATTTACATTACTTGGCTCAGTCTTTAATATCAAATAGTATTCTTCTGCAATTCTTCCCCTGGTTTGGACACCTTTGTTCTTATCACCTATAATTTTATTTTCTAAATGATTTAATCTCACATACCTTGGAGTCTTAGGATTTTCTTGAACTTAAAGCTCTTGTGATCTCTCTTCTGCACTTTCACTAGTTTCTCCTTCCTCTTGATCTTCTTGAATCACCAAAACTATTTGAACTTGATTTGAAGTCTGACCTTTGTTTATACTTTCATTCTAATCATCAAAATCGTATCCATAGGTTCTAGATAGTCTAGCAATGTCTTCATCAACCTTAACATTTGTGCTTTCAACCATCTTCCTCAATCTCTTATTGTAGCACCAGTAGGCCTTACTCTCAGTAGAATAACCAAGAAATATTCCTCCATCACTCCTAGCATCAAAATTTCCTATATCTTCATCTCTTCTGAAATCGGATTTACTCCCAAATATTTTGAAATATCTAATAGCAAGCTTATGATCAAAGCATATCTCAAAAGGAGTATCAAGACATAATAAGCTAACCAAAATAACCCTAGACAGAATAACCCAACCAAAATAACCCAAGGGCAAAATAAACTAGGGTCATAATAACCCATGGACATAATAACCCATGGCCAAAATAACCAATGGTCATTTTATATCAAGCTAGTAAACTAGAATAAAAAATGATTCTCGTCATTACTATCATGAAAAAGAAACTCTTCCCCTCTATTGGTAATTGTATATTCAACTAGTTTACTAATTTGATCTAAAATGACTATGGTTTATTTTGTCCATGGGTTATTTTGACCACGAGTTATTCTTTCCATGGGTTATTATGACCCTAGGTTATTTTGTCCTTGGGTTATTATGACCCTGGGTTATTTTGTCCCTGGGTTATTCTGTCCAGGGTTATTTTGGTTGGGTTCTTATGTCCCATAATCCTCAAAAGGGGTCTTACCATTATCACCTTTGATTTGTACCCGATTGAGGATATAAACAATAGTACTCACAACTTCTCTCCAATAGATATGAGGAACATTTCCTTCCAGCATCATAGTTCTAGCAACGTCTTGAACTATATTTTTCTTCCTTTCCACAACTCCATTTTGTTGAGGGGTTTGTGGTGCAGATAATTTTCTATTTATCCCATGCACTTCACAGAAAGAATTAAAATCATCAGAAGTGAATTCACAACCTCTATCTGATCTCATACATTTAATGTTTAGACTTGTCTCTATCTCAACCATAGCCTTAAAAATCTTGAACTTCTCTAGAGCTTCAACTTTCTCCCTTAAGAAATTAACCCACATCATCCTAGAATAATCATCAATAAGCAACATGAAATACCTATAACCTTATAAACTTATGATTCTAGTAGGACCACACAGGTCAGTATGCACAAGCTCCAACAATTCATTTGAACATTGTTGTTTGCTCTTAAATGAAATTCTAGTTTTCTTTCCTAACTAGCATTCCTTGCATATGGCATTAGAGGGTTTTACCAACTTAGGAAGATCTCTCACTGCCTGAGTAGAACTTATCCTAATAATATTGTCAAAGTTTACATGACACATTCTCCTACGCCACAACCAGCTTTTATCAACTTGAGTAAACATACAACTTTTACTAGCACCATTTAGGTGAAAGATGTTACAACTTAGGAAGATCTCTCACTGCCTGAGTAGAAATTATCCTAATAATATTGTCAAAGTTTACATGACACATTCTCCTATGCCACAACCAGCTTTCATCAACTTGAGCAAAAATACAACTTTTACTAGCACCATTTAGGTGAAAGATGTTACCTTTTGTGAATGATGATACAACTTAGGAAGATCTCTCACTGCCTGAGTAGAACATATCTTGATAATATTGTTAAATTTTACATGACACATTCTCCTATGCCACAACCAAATTTCATCAACTTGAGCAATCAGACAACTTTTACAAGCAGCATTCAACTGAAAGATATTACCTTTTGTTTTTGTACCTGAAGCAATCACATTTCCAGAACTTCCTAATATTCTACACTTTCCATCCTTTAATTGAAGATTATATCCTTTATCAACCATTTTTTCAACACTTAAAATATTATGTTTCAAACCTTCCACATAAATAACATCATCAATATTATGCTTACTATCCAAAAAAATACATCCTTTTCCACAAATTATACCACCATTTTTATTAGCAAATCTTACAACACAACCATCATACATTTCAAGGCTCACAAATTTAATTTTATCACCTGCCTTGTGATGTGAACATCCACTGTCAATTACACATTCATCCTTCTCTTCAACTTGAGCAGCTAGGGCTTTCTCCACATTTGTATGTAACTAGCAGATTAAGACACAAGATTATTTTCCTTGATAGCAATAAACACAAACTCATCTTCACTTACATTCCCTTGATTAGATTCATCATCTATCACACCTTCATTAGTAGCATAATAACACTTTTTTTGAAATCTAGGCTTGTTATGGCTTGGCTTAGGGACTCTTTTTGAACACCTTGATGCAAAATGACCTATCTTATTGTAGGAAAAACATTTAATAGACAATTTCCCTTTATAATTACCTTCTCCTTTGTCTTATCTTTTGACAATAAGTGCTTCAAGCTCATTCTGTTCTCTTTCTTCTTCTCCAATATGTCTCATCTCTTCCTCATACTTGAATACCTTTCTAGAAGAACTTTCACCTGGATCATATCTTTGCTTATCTCTTTCAGAGGTAGTAGCTTTGAATTCAGATTCTATCTTAGGAAGGGCATCACCGAATTCACTCAACCTAAAAGTAGTAAGTCTACCAATCAACATATTTGTGGTTTTATTTATCACAGTTCATATCTCATCAATAGTTGTAGCTTTGATTTTGTATGCATAAGGCAAGGATCTAAGCACTTTAGCAACAATCTCTGATTCATCCAATTGTCCACCAGCACATCTGATACCACACACAAGTTAATTCACTCTTTGCATGAAAGTAGTAGTATTCTCATCATCACCCATTCTCAACGATTCATATTTCCCTTTCAAAATCTATAGCTTAGAAATCTTCATATTAGCATCACCTTCGTACAAATTTTCCAACTTTTACCAGATCTCATAAGCAGTCTTCGAATCCATAACATTCGTCATCTCAGAATCAGTCAAAGAACTCACCAATTATTCCTTATCCTTAATATTGTATTCAACATCCCTAATCTTAGCAGTAGTAGTAGGACCATTTTGAGGGATAACATACCTATTACTTGTAATGCTCCAGTAGGATTAACCAATGCATCTCAGATGACAGTCCATTCGAGTCTTCCACAGAGAATAATTTGTTCCATCAAATCTTGAACTATCCTTCTTATATGTCTCCATCTCTGATCACCTCAAGTTGTTAAACTTCTTCCAAGGAACCTGCTTGATACCAATTGTTGGCAACACATGGGCAGACAACTGAGAGGGGGGTTAATCATCTGTCATATAGTTTCAAACTTATTAAATTTATTAACCCCTATTCTTAGATTTGATTAATAACCATGAAAGAGTAAATTAACAAAACATCATAAACACACATAACACCAAGATTTTTGCGTGGAAACCTTGTTATGGGAAAAACCATGGTGGAGGTTAATCCACAAGTTTATACTTTGTTAGAAGTATGGAAAAATGGGGAATGCGCATGCATTCAGGAACACTGCCTAGAGCTCACTACTCAATTACAAAAAGGCTTACTACCCAAGGGAAGACTAACTGTCTTACAATAATATTTAGATTAAATCCATTTGAAAGATCTTGAACTGAGAAAATAGCATGTGTTAATTTCTGGTTATAGTTTCGATTAAGCCCATGAACACTTCTTCACTCTTCTTCACACTTTGCTCTACCTTCAAAATATTTAGAACATTATTTGCACACACACTTTCTTGCTCACCCATTCAAATGCAGAAAGAATCACTTATATATATCAGCAACAAGGAATTGCATCGCTTCATATCGGCTTCAACAAAATAATAAGATGAATAAAAACTGTCGGCTCAAAAATAATAAAGATTATTAATGTGAATCTACCAAGGTCAGCCACAACATAGTGGAGACCCAAAACAATACCCTCGAACACAAAACACCTTCAAATATTATTCCTTGAAGATCCACAACATGCTACAATCACCTTGTCGGCCATGAACATGAAAAACATGAACATGCAAGAGAAAACTATTGACCATGAGCACAACAATCAATGCGGACATGAAACACAGATAGAGCACAATCTAGGAACATCCAAAAACACCACAAGAGCATACACAATAACTCAAATTACCAGAATCACATTATCTTCTTTCAGGAACATCGGCTATAGTAGCAGAATAACTGTCAAAACATAGAAACTTATAACTTGCTCAAATCTTCATCCGCACCTCTAAAAATTTTAATGGATAAACTAAATAGGATTTTTAAAAAACCCTTTAATCCACAACTTCTCACCATCAACATATTGATCTTCACTGCTTCACAGACAACCTGAAACTTATTTTATTATAATTTTCTCAATATCCTCAACATATACAGTATTAAAGACATTAATGTTAATAGTGTTAACATCAATGACAACCACATATCAGCAACCAACCACAACATCTAACATCATATGCCAAAAGTGGCATATAGTCGCATTAGGCTAGGCTATGGGACACATTTTTTAAGAAATGCTTAGATTCATGTAAAATTAAGATTAGGTCCCCAAAACTTAGGTGGGACCCATATGTTGAAGGTAGCATATGAGTTCTAGATCACTGAATCTAGGACATACAATAAAAAAAAATTGAATTATGATTGGATACTGATTTATGTCGAGATTATCCTCGGAAAGATGCATTAATTAAGGCTTGTGGATATAAAATAAGGCCAAATAAGGTATAAAAAAGTCCCAAATAATAATGAAAACCCTAGATAAGTGTGAAAGTGTTAGGATACACTTCAAAACACCCTAAATAAGGCACAACTTGATCCATTTAGTTTACAAGGGCCCAAGACCTAATGTGAATGTGTTAAACACATTACAACACTAAATCAAGGCAACCTTAAGCATAATTTAACAAGGACCCAAATAATTGTGAAAATGTCATGAACAACATTTTTTGACACTACATTTAGTTCCCACTTTAGTGAGAGGATGAAATTTCTTCAAAGTCACACTAAAGTAGACCAACACCCATCAAGAGGGGTCCCAACACACCAATGCTAGTAAGATAGGACAAAAATGATCAAGAGGGGTGATCAAGCCCCCAAGATCAAGATCCTATAGTTGAAAAACATAGGCACAAAAGGACACACATGAAAATTGATATAACAATAAATAACAAGGCATAGACATACACTGCCAAAGATGGGGAGAAAAGAAAAAGAAAAAGAGGGGTGGATCAAGCTTTGACCATTTTTCCACTGCAATGTGGATCAAATCTATGCTTTTTGTCCAAAAATGGACACTCACTTTGAGGCAACGAAACGTTATGTTGTTTGTTGGGTTAGTATTCAAAGAGGTGAGACACATACACACATGGACGGTATACACTCACACACACAAGCAAGTGGCTATGGGAAATTCATGCCTAAGTTCGGCTTCCCATACAACTAGACTAAATCTATACCTCCTAATAACTTTAATAAGGTGCCACACAATAATGAACTTTAAGCTTCATAAGGAAAGCAAAGTTTCGTATGCTTGGAACTCATGAACAAACAAGATGGTTCCATAGGCATGCAAAGTGTGTTATGCAACTTGGTGGTCATATAACATAAATTGTAAGTGCAAAATAATGTAAGGAATGTTTAAAGTAGTTTTTCTTAGTTCATGTAAGGTATTTAACTTAGGGAACATTGTGCCTAATGTCTCCGAAATAGGACCAATCAAAGAATAGAAGATTCACAACTTATGGGATGCAATGTGTTGCATCAAGCCACTAAGAGGAATATAATATGCTAAGAGAGATCACACTCTTGAGGGAAATCACACCCAATGTCACCACAAAGTGAAAGACACGTCACATGAAATAAAAATACTACACAATGAAACATGAAATGAAAAGGAATAATGCCAATGTATGCCCCATCTTTAAATAAATTGCTAAACACCATACTATGAGAAATTACTTTAAAGTAGAAAATGATAAATGCTGACAATAAAGAGGACATGAGAGATAACTTGGAAAGCCCTATTCCAAGTCATATTCTTCCAAATTAATTTATGCCATGAAAAGGAAAAGAGGGGTTGCCCCCAAAATGAAACTCCAAATAAATGAGGGATCCATGGATTTGGGGTTAGTATGTTCTTGCTACAATATCTTTTAGAGAGCTCAGAACTGTCATCATTCCCCAAATACTCATAGAACAAGAAGAATGACACAAAGAGAGTGAAAACAAAGAGAAATCCTTTCAGGTCAACAAGGAAGAGACATGAATATCTTGATGCCTTGCATCATCCCCAAAAGGAAAAATAGAAGACAAATGAAAAATATGAAAGGAAATTTTTTTGGGTCAATGTGGAAGAGACATGAGTGTGTCTATGTCTTGCATCATCCCCAAAAGGAAAAAATAAGACAAATGAAAAAGATAAAGGAAAAGATAAAATATTTATGGCGTAGAGAAGAATGTAGGTACAAATAGAGGAATGTCACAAAGGGAGAAAAGATCAAACAAAACGTCATGAGGGATTACATTACACACATGAAATCACACAAAATAAAAATAAATAATTTAAAATACTAGTAGGGAACATGCAATTCAACATATTAGAAATTCATCTGAATCCCAATCATGTTCATTGTATATAGAAGGCGAACAACTAGCTAAAGGGACAACAATAAATGTACTACTAGGACAAGACTATCTAGTTCTTGTCCCACTAAGTGAAAGACAAGAATGAGCTAAGGTAGGTGATGGGAAAGAGCTCCTTGCATTTTAAAATTATTTGCAATGAATGTAAAGCATGTAATATGAGAATATGATGATTCTTCAACTATTACATGGAAAAGAGTGAAAAATATATCATTTTTATGGACTATTTCTATGATATCAAACTTTTTAAATATTTCTTTTAAAGCACGACACTCATCGGTACTATTTCCAAGAACTCTATGGTATCAATAGTGTGATGTGTTTGTATTGTTAGAATTTTTAGATCGGCCTTCTCTTATGGGTGGCAATGTAATCAATCCTCGGTTTAAAAGTATTTGTAAAGTTCTTTCAGTGGAAGTTGGTGGAAAAGGGAATTTTAGTTTCTTTATTTTGTAATTCCTTCATCACAATTATTAATCAAGAAAATAAATGGGACATATCAAGCAAATCATGACAAATTATCAAAATACAAGGATCTCACAATGAAATTGTTAGAGAGGTTTGAATCATTTACCATTGATAATATCCTGTGAAAAGATAATTGACATGAATATGCAATGGCGAGTGCAAATTCTATCATATAATCACAAGATCCTTCAAAATATTTCACATTTATGGTTCACCCAATCATGCAACCATCAATCGAGAGAAAAATCACAAAGGAATTATAAGCAAACAAGGAAGACTCTAGTTAATGGTATGATACCATATTTAACTATTTGAAAAATGGTACCATTCTCGAGACAACAACAAATAACACCTGAGTTGGCTTACAAAAACTAGCATCCAAGTACATCATCCTCACCAAAATATTGTATAGAAGATCCTTTAACGAAATTTTACTTAGATGTCTTAAAAAGTCCAAAATCCCCATAGCACTCAAAGAGGCCCATGCAAGTGCCTATGGAGGTCATTTTGGAGGGAGATACTTAGTGCAAAAACGTATTCGCATGGGATATTAATGGATACATATGGAGAAATATTGCTTTGTTTATGTTAGAGATGTCAAAATGTCAGGAACATAGCAATTTGATTCATTCTCCTACTTTTGAGCTTCATGCCAAAATTCCTATTTGGACATTCTCGGTGTGGGGATTGGATCTAATTGGAAAAATATCACCACCTTCATCTATTGGAAATATGTTTATGATCATAGAAACTGACTATTTTACAAAATGGGTAGAATTTATTCCTTTTCGATCCACCACTGTTAATGTAATATTTCGTTTCATATTGTAACACATTATTGATTTCTTAGGACTTCCTTTTGTGTTAGTTTCTGATAATGGGATTCCATTTAAGAATAATGATGTGAGAAAATTCCTCAACACATTTAATATCCAACATCGCTTTTCAACACCTTACTACCCACAGTATAATGGTCAAGTTAAATCAACTAATAAAACTCTTAATAAAATCCTAAGGAATATAGTAAATCAACATAACAAGGATTGGCATATGCAATTGATATATGCATTATGGGCTTACCGTACTAGCATCAAAACATCTGCTGGAACAACACCCTATAACCTTGTCTATAGTACCAAGGTGATTATGCCCTTGGAGTTAGAAATCCCCACATTAAGGATTGCTCTTCACTTGGACTTGTTGATGACAATACATATAAAGAACAGTGATTGCACCAGCTTGAAATTCTTGATGAACAACATATTAATTCTCTTGAGAATATCCAAGCTTATATAATAAAAAATTACAATGCAATCATAATAATATTTTCATCCTTCGGGTCTTCAACAAAGGTGACTTAGGCTTATATGAAAATCAACAAAACATTAATGTTGACCTAACTATAAAAGGAAAATTCAGTCCTAATTGGTTAGGACCATATATAATTAACAAAAATTATGGGTTTGGTGTGTACACGTTAATAAAAATGGATGTCACACCTCTCAAAGACCCTATTAATGTGATGCATTTGCATCGATGTTATATCTAATCCCTCTAAATAGTATGAATGATAAATTAGTGATTTTATAGTTAGTGGATAATATTCTACGTGCTCTCGCATTGCTTCATTCTTGAAAGGCAACTATTTGTGTTTCTTGAATGCTAATGTGATTATTTAATTTACTTTAAGTAATTACTTTAAGTTTCATACTATTCACCCTCATCCTATATGTTGTATTAGGTTAGATACCTATATGCATAGGAGCATTTAATTTAGCATAACATACTTAATCATAATGTTGCATCTAAGAGAAACTAGTATAATTTTTAATTAGATCACATAAGGCATATTAAATCATGTAGAAATTCATTAAATAATCTTAAAAAGGTTATTTAATTAATCACATTTCCATTTAACATTCAACACATAAACACAAGTAATAAAACATTAAATTTCTATATATATCAAAGTTTTGTGTACATGTAATCAAAATATATATACAATACCACTAAGGTCTATGAGTGTGAAATCCCTCAGGACCTGGTGCTCACATCTATCTAGTAGTAATATGTCAAGAGATGGTGGTGTGCAATCATGATCATGATCTACTAAATGTACTAAGAGAAAATTGTAAGCCTCGTATCTATCCTAGGGCCTCCTGATGCTCTCCTACTATCTGATCTCTCTCTTCTTGAATCCTAACTTCCTCTAACTCTAGTCTCTCAAACTCTATTGGGATGTGAGACAAAGCCTCTTGAGTATTATTAACTCGGTAGATGTGCCTCCTCAAACTCTCACATGTTTCTCGTAGTCTAACATATGGCCTAAATGACTCTGGGTCTTGATCCATGATGGGTGGTGGTACATAGTCTGAGTCTACGACCTCCTCATCGATTGATGGGGGCACTATATCTGAAGCTACCTGCCGATAGAGATCTCAAAAATATCTCGCAGATCCTGCAAGATAGAAATAATAGATATAATCAATACACATCATGATATATTAAAAAAAAAAGCATAATCATAAAGCATAGCAGCAAATAAAAATCATCACCTATGTTTCTCGACGACTGTGTGAAATCATCTTTCTTGTGTGTAGGGGGCATGGAATATGTGCTAGCCTCTTCATGACTATGGGTATTGGTGCATATTATAACTTTTTCTTGTGATCTATTCATATGAATGGGAGAGGGCTCTCCCTACTCATGGGCTCCTCGTCCTCATATCCTATGTCTTGGATATCATAGTCAAGAACTGTAGTCTCATCATACTCCTCAGCTATGAAATCTGTAAATATGTTTGCAACCCTATAGCATGTCTCCTCGTTCTTGTCCTCTACCTCATCTCCCTCATGTGGGAGTGGTTTGACATCACCTATTGGCTCCTCCATTGGAAATACGTGATCTCATTTTGATACTGTCCACTACTCCTCATAGTCATTTTTGGCACCAATGTCATCCGCATCAGAGACCGGAGGCATATCATGATCCAAGTACCTGGAGTCACTATAGAAAAAATCCTCTATAGTGAACTATATAGAATGACCATGTCTCCAAGCACTCCACAATAATCTCCTGAATAAGGGTCATGCCCAAGGTGCTATCTAGATCTGCCCAAACTACCGCATGACACGGTCGTAGTTCAATGGATGCACTACGTAATCATGTTTTCCAATCAAAAAATTGTCATTCTATAATCTCCTCATTTTCATAGTGTGATTTTTGCACTAAAGCACAAGCTAATAAAGTCTCTAAAGGATCTCATCCTCCTCCAGTCAGTCAAATCAAACTCTCTAGAAGTTTAAATCACCATACTACCAAAACCATTGTAGAGGATAGCTAAAGGCCCGAAAATACCCCAAGGTTGTCAGAAATGGGAAGCTGATAGGTCTGGCACAAGTGATATTCTCAAGGCACCAAACCTACAAAATCATGCAATGTACCATACTATCCACCTCTTGAAAGAAAAATCAACCAAGATCATAGTATAAGTGCACTATGATGTTGCGCCCCTAGGCATATAATGCCATGTGCTCTACCATCCCTCGTATCAAGTGTACTATTCCTCCCTCTAAATGTGCCCCCCATCAATCAGGGATGAGTAGTAGTGACATTATCAACATCATAATCCATCTAACCAATGGGGCTCGTGAATATAATAGCATCATCAAATCAATTTGTGGCCTCAATATTTCATCATGTACTGGTCCATCTAGGTAGAACTGCATGTCGTATTTCATTTTGTGGAAGGTCCACTCCACTTAGAAACATACTCACTCACCCTAAATAAGAATTCAAAGTATGTGATCCACATCCTCCAACATGATCATCATCTCACCAGTTGGTAGATGGAATGTGCATGTATTAGCATCCTAGCACTCTACTAATGCCATCAACATCTTATCATGGTAGCTCATGGGGGCATGGCATACACGCAGTATAATCCTACAACCTATAACGGCTCGGTGTCCTCTACTAAAAGAGTGGGGGCTAAATCTCTAAGAAGTTTGATCTACCTACCACCCAGAGATTGGTGCGAATGAGTGGGGAACAAGCAAAAAAGAAAAATATGTCCTATAAGTAGTCTAAACTCTCAAATTTTTACATAAACAACCATTAAATTATACTAAATTTTTTCTAGTGTGCTTTCCTAAAATCCCTAAACACTTTAGACCCCTTTTAAGGGACTTCATGAAGAAACAAGACACTTTGCGAAAAAGTGGGACACTTCATGAACAAAAGGGACACTTTGCGAAAAAATGTGACACTTTACGAAAAAGTGGACGCTTTGCAAAAAGAAATTCCAAAGCCATAAATTAACCTATAAATGCATAAAAAACCATAAAATAACCATGTAAGGGCAAAGCTAAGGCAGAAAAATCAACTCGCCTAATGTTGACGCTCATCGCGTGCCACTTGGTCATGCAACACGCCCATTCTTGCAAGCCTATAATCTTGTCTGCTAGGAATCTTTCACTATTCTTCAATCACTATAAAGCTACAAAAAGGTAAATAAAAAATAATGATAATCTACTTCACCTTTTTTTCTCTTATGTAAGTTAAAATTAGGGTTTTTACTACATTAGGGTTACAAAGTTAATTTGATTCAAACCAACATAATGGGTGCTAGAGAATGCTATTTTTGACATTTTTTGTTGTGTTGGAATCATGATTTTTATCTTTACATCATCAACCATCTATCATTATGTGGCATGGTACTTGTAAATTCCCTATGATATGACTTATCCTATTCGACGTGGCTAGATTGCTACCTTGATTCCACCTCCATAAATCAAGTGGAATCAAGGGGGGGCATACATCCACTATCGAATTTGATTTCTAAAAGAAGTTAGATAAGAGGATTTTTGGACAACTAACAGATTCATGTGTAAGATGTGGTTCCCAACATTGTGGTTTTGTAGATGACTATAGTGGGGGCTTCATTCTCTCATATCATGATTGAGCTTATATGTGTATCCTTTTATGAAACGAAGGTCATTATTGGATTCCTTTAGCTTGCATACACACATAGAGTCATATGGGAACTAAAGTGGGGGCTAAATGTAGTGTAGAAAATTGTATGCTATTGAAAGTGAGGAAATTTCATACTTAATTTGGACCTATTTTGGCATCCTTGCATTAATCACCCTTTAAAATAATCACTTATAGGCCCCTAAGACCCATTATTTTGGATCTCGAGGCTTATTTCACCCAAAAATCCCATAAAATCACTCAAATCCTTGAAAATCTTGAAAACCCACCTCAAAATCTTAGGTGGGACTCATTTGCCACCTTGGGTGAATGAGTCCCCTTAGGTGGGACCCATTCGCCAAGGGTGGAAAATGAGTCCCATTTGAAGTCTTTTTCAATTTTGAGTGGGAATTCACCAATTTAATTCAAATTTTTGGTGGATGTTGGCCTTTGAGATCTAAATAATGGTCAATTAGGTGTTGATGCCTATAAAATCAAGTTTTCAAGTCATTTTTATCATCTCTAAGAATTTTTGAGCAAGTATTTTCAAGAGTCAAGTATTGAGAGTCTTTCATAGGAGCATTCAAGTTTCAAAATCAAGTGAAGTTGAAGCTTTGGAGCAACATCAAAGTGTTTTTGCAGTTCTTCAAGCTCAATTTCATTCAAGATCTAGCATTTTCAAGGGTTGATCATGGTTGTCTATGGTGAATCATGATGGATTCTAGGTTGGGGAGATGCAACTAGCCATCAAGCCAAGCCTAAAGATTTGTTTCCTAAGTGATTCCATCCTCCATTATCACTTTACATTCAACCTAATGAAGGTACAAGCACCATTAGGATTTATTTGGGGTGATTAGAGATGACCAAAAGTGAATCATTCATCTCTATATTTCTATTCTTGCATCATATTCTTATACATTAGAATAGGATTGCAACATGTTTCAAATTTCCTAGTCTTAGACACACTTAAGGCTAGGGTTTTCATGCACATTTAATTATTTCTATCAAGATTTAATTACCAAACTAGGGGTTTGACCAAGGTAAACCCCGCATTAGCAAATAAGGTTGAATTTTGTTTTGCAAGTGTTTTCCGCAAATTCAAATGAAAAACTCATGTTGGAAGGAAAGGGTAGGTGTTGAAGTGTAGATCACGACTTTCAATTCCTGAAAAAGATGAACGAGACTGATTCACCAAGAGTGGAAAATAAGCCCCACTGTAGTTGTTTGTCAAATTAGTTTACAAATTCTGATACCCTTTTTCTCAAAACGAACTCCCATGCATAAACCAAAATTTTGGTTTTGATTCACCTAGGTTGGCAAATGAGTCCTAGTTGGTCAAAAATTCAAATTTTCCATTATTTCAAAGTTTTTCCCAATCACCTCAAGGTTTCCAGGTACACATCACTTACTTTTTTAATTTTTAGTTTTTGCTTCACTCACATTTCTAAGGCATTTCCTAAGTCATTTCATTAAATTAGGGTTTTGTCTTACAACTTGCATTGCATTATCTTTTCCAAGTTTAAACTTGGTTGTGAACCCTTCATTAGATCTCATTCAACCCCTAGGACAATGGGTATGTGCACAATCATGATGGGCCAAAAACTGGCAATATGTAAGTGATATGATGGCCCATGTAGCTGACGACTTTTTTTTACCCAAAATTGATGAAATGAAAAGGGTTTTTAAAGAAGATTCTTAGCTTTCCACCAATATAAATTATTCTTTACTTTGAATTTAATAAATGATTATTATTCATTTTCTATTTGAATTATGACTAGAGTCCTGATTGAAAGGTTGATTGAAAAACATCTATAGCTTTCAAATGGTATCATATTTTTTTAATCTGAAACATACATCACATTCTATGCTTCACATGCTATAGGATTAAAAAAAATGAATTTCATAAATTTTTGACCAAGTTAAGCTGGTCAGACATACAAGTTTTTATATATTTTAAAATTTGTAATAAAAAATTCATAATTAATTATTTAATTGGAAAAAATTTACCAAAAAATATGCATCAAATCTAGACATGAGTTCTCTACTTATATCTAAAATATTATAAAAAAATATTATCATTTTATTGTGGTTAGGGTGGTTAGACAGACACCTACTTATTTTTTTCCCTGAAATTTAATTACTACTGCATTGAAATTTCAAATTTTAACCAAATCAAATTTTTTTTTTTAATAAACCTAGTAGCTTAGAAACTACATTCAATTTTCTATAGATTCTATTCTTACATATTTTTGAAATAATATAGATAGCTTATTCAAATTTTACGTCAAGTTGCCTAACTCTGATTTTTTGAATTTTCATCGCCACTTAAGGGCCTATTTTTCCCATGATGATCCTACACATACCCCAATCCCTTTCAAATATTTCAACCTCTCTTGCATTGAAATCTCAAGGGTTTGTTCTTGAGTGAAGTGTGTGAATCTTTTCTCTCTCCGTTTAGGTCCTCAACCCTAAAGGTGAAAGAGAGTTAACAATTTTCTTCATTTAATTTTGGTGAACCTACATTTAGGACATTGAAATTCTAATTTGGAGTGCATCTTCATCCTAGATTTAGCTCACCTTAACATTTCATTAGGTTTTACATTGGTTAATTTTCATTCTAGGGTTTCAAAATTTTCATTAGTGAAAAGCTCATTTAGCTTGCATTTTTTGCATTTAATTTCACTAAAAATCAATCAAAATTTGCATTTTCATTTCATATCTAGGTCATAATGTTGAGAAACAATGCCTTACTTACCAGCTTGATCCTCTGTCAAAAAAAGACTTGGCGAAAAATTGATTTTTTTTGCTTTTACCACCATACCATGGCGGTCTTCCTTTTTGTTTTGGCGGTACCACGGTGAAGGGTTTGGCAGTTACCTTGTTACCGAACGTAGTCTCCTTCCTCACTGTGGTGGCCACGATAACGGTCTTTCTGCTTGGGCGGCATTTACTGCCATACCGCGGCCAGTCAAGTGATTGACTGAGGTGGTTGTGGTAAGACCGCTAGCGGTCAACCAAGTTGGCTACTGCTATACTGCAGTGATTCTTGATGCTAGTTGTAGTAGCACGATAGGAAGAAAGGGTTGAACTCGATGAATTCGGGGTGAGCTTGTTCGATCTCACCGCCATACCGCGGGTTGAAATTGGCAGGGCTGCAGAAACGCGGTAAGGTCTTTGGAGAGCTTGAATGAGCTCATTGACTGGGTTGACCAAGTTGGACTCGATGGTAGAAGTGGTAGACGAATGGGGTATGGACACATGGCTCAATGTCAAAGCGATAATTGGCTAGAGGCCAAAGTCATAGAAGCAGTTATTGTAGGTCGACTCAGGGTGGCGAACAGGACCTGATTTGGGTAAAGAAGTTATGGTCTAGGTGGCTCGATGCAGAAAGATAGGTATGGGTAGATCATTGGTGCCATTTGATCAGAGTTGGATGTGCCTTGTGATCTGCGGTTGATTATGTAGATTTAATTGCATTGTCTGACATAAGTAAGTGGAGCACATTATTAAGATGTAGAGAGAGGTTGTTTGAACTGTATGTTAGAGATAACATTGTAACAGTGAGATAATTCTGGAAGTGCTGGTGTGAGCTGATCAGAGAATACTGTATATTGTATGTAATGGTTTTTGGTTTCTATAATACAATTGTCTTGACTTTGTGTGGTGGGTTTTTTACCTGTAAAGGTTTTCCCACGTATATCTTGTGTCAACTGTGAATGCTCAACTTTGTAATCTCTTTTATGTTGCATGTATTTTATCTCAAGTATTTTAGATTCTATTGAAACATTTTTATGTTCTTCTCCTTTGTTGTATTAGTGTTAAGGTAAGGTATTCCACACTATTGGATCTCTAGATCCTGCCAGTTTTTCCCTTCAAGTGGTATCAGAGCCTGGCCAGTTGTGTTATCCTTGTAGGAAAGATCAGTTTTTTGTGCTAATACTGTTTTAGTGGGAGTCTTGCATTGTTGAAACTTGTTTCTATTTGACATGGTGAGTACATCAGGTAGAGTAGATATTGATAAGTTTAATGGTAGTAACTTTGAGTTATGGAAACTCAAGATAGAAGACTTGCTTGTGGATAGAGACCTCTGGATTGCTGTGTCTGGAACTAAGCCACAAATTATGATGCAAGAAGCTTGGGATCTTGTTGATAGAAAAGCAAGAGGTTTGATAAGACTGAGTCTAGCCAATTATGTACTCCTGAATGTCTATGAGGAGCAGTCTATAGCTTCATTATGGAATAAGTTTGGTGATATTTATCAGGGAAAATCTCTAGTAAATAAGTTATTCCTGAGGAATAATTTGTACTCCTTGAAGATGGAAGAAGGTGCATCTATTGCAGACCATCTAAACTTGTTTAATATGAGTGTTGCTCAGCTAGCATCTGTAGGTGTAAAGATAGAGGAGGAGGATCATTGCATGCTCATGTTGTGTTTGTTACCTAATAGTTGGGATCATCTTGTGATGGCCATTGGAAGCACTACCGCTTCTTTCAAGATGGAAGATGTCACCTCATTTCTATCTGAAGAGATGCAGAGGAAGTTTCTATAGATGGCCAAAGAGGCTCTTGTTGTTCGAGGGAGACCAAAGAAGAAAGGCAAGAAGAAGGACAAGAAGTTGAAATCCAAATCTGCAGGGAGATGAAAGTCTCCTGGTAAAAAGTTTAAGGTGAGATGTTGGAACTGTGGGCAACCTAGACATATCAGGAAGGACAACAAGGAGAAGAAGAAGAAGAAGAATTTTGACAACGAATCTTCTCAAAGTGATGCAAATGCCTTCATTGCAACAACCTTCACAACTTAGGCATCAAATTATGTCTAGTTCATTGACTCAAGTGCATCTTTTCACATGATGTCCAATAGAGAATGCTTCTCTAAATACGAGAAGTATCATGGTGGAAAGGTATACTTGGCAAGTGATTCAATGTTGGAGATAGTTGGTAGAGGGAGAGTCAGAATTTAGTTTCTTGACGGGAGAGTCAAAGGTATTGGTGGCATACTTCACATACCAGGTCTAGCTCAAAATCTTCTCTTTGTCAGTAAGTTAAATTATGTTGGTGTAGAAGTTTGTTTTTCAAGTAAGGGATGTAAAATGGATAGAGGTGCAATGGTGTTGGCTAAGGGTGTTTGTATTGGCACTCTGTACAAGTTGGATGCATGACCTGTTCTTTGCAACAATGCCTCTGTAAAGTCATGTAATGTTGCACCTGTAGAGAAAGATGAGGACACTTCTCTGGCTGCAAATGCTATGGAGGTAAAACTCTCAGCTGAGAAGACTATGCTATGGCATCATAGACTTGGTCACATTGGTGAGAAAGGTTTAAAAACCTTGAAGAATAAAAATCTTGTAGAAGGGCTTGATGATTGTAACCTTGAGTTCAATTTTTGTGAACATTGTATCTATGGAAAACAACACTGTGTTTCATTTTATTTTGGTCCTCACAAATCTTCTGGTATACTGAATTATATTCATTCTGATGTGTTTGGTCCAGTTAATGTTCCTTCGTTATCAAAGTCTAGATATTATGTTTCTTTTATTGATGAATGTTCGAGAAGGGCATTTGTATACTTTATTAAAAGTAAATGAGAAGTGTTCAGTTAGTTTAAAGAATTTAAATCTTTGGTAGAGAATCGGATTGGAAGGAAAATCAAATGTTTGAGGATAGACAATGGTGGTGAATTTTCTTCTACAGATTTTAAAAGGTATTGCACTGATCATGGAATTAAAAGGCATAAGACAATGCCTTACACTCCACATCAAAATGGATTTTCTGAAAGGTTGAACATGATGCTGATGGAAAAGGAAAGGAGTATGCTGAGTGGTTTTGGTCTAGAGTAGAAGTTATGGGCTGACGTTATGGCTACAACATGTTATCTAATAAATAGATCTCCTTGTTCAACTCTTGTTGGCAAGATGCCTTTGGAAGCATGGTCTGGTAAGAAGCCCTCTCTGAGGCATTTCCGTGTGTTTGGATGTGAGGCATATGTTTATGTGCCAAATGAAAAGAGATCTAAATTGGATAACAAGGATGTCAAATGTATTCTCATCGGCTATGGATTTTGTGTGAAAGGATACAAGCTTTGGAACCCTGTTAATGAGAAGGTTTTGTACAAAAGAAGCATGATATTTTGTGAGCTAAAACCTCTAGTAAGTGATCAACAACTTGGGACATATCAGAGTGACAATAAGAAGGATACAGTTGAGATTCCCCAAACTCCAGAAAGGGAAGAGTTGCATGGCGTACCTGAGACTGAGGAGAGCTCAAGCAACTTTGGAAGTTTTGATGATGAAGAACAACCTCAGCCTATAGGAAGGTCTACATGAGAAAAAGGACAACCTGAAAGGTATGGTTTCTCTATGTTAGATCCAAATTGTGCCTATGCTTTAATAACTAGCATTGATAAACCTAGGACTGTTAAAGAAGCAATCAACATGGCTGATTCAAATTCTTGGTTGGATTCCATGAATGAAGAAATGGATTCTTTGAAAAAGAATGAAACCTGGAATTTGGTACCACTGCCTAAAGGGAAAAATCCTATTGGCTATAATTGGATATTCAAAAAGAAGACAGGTCTTGATGGCAGTGTTAAGAATTATAAGTCACGGTTGGTTGCAAAGGGATTTTCTCAAATTGAGGGAATTGATTATGGAGAGATTTTTCCCTTGTAGTAAAGTTGAAATCCATCAGATTTATGTTATCATTGGTAGTTGTGTATGATTTTGAAATTGAGCAGATGGATGTGAAGACAATGTTTCTCCATGCTGAGTTGGAAGAAGAAATCTACATGTCCCAATCTGAGCATTTTGTTGTAAAAGGTAAACAAAATCGGGTATGTAAGTTGAATAAATCTCTCTATGGTTTAAAGCAATCTCCTAGAATGTGGTACCATAAATTTGACACGTTTGTGTTGTCAATTGGATTTGTGAGATCAAAATATGATCATTGCATTTATTATAAATTTGAGAATGATTGTGTGCTTGTTATTACCTTGTATGTGGATGATATGTTATTCATTGGAAATAGCAAGACTATGATTTCTGATCTTAAATCTCAGTTGTCTACAAAGTTCGAAATGAAAGATATTGGTACAACTAGGTACATTATTGGAATGGAGATTACCAGAGACAAAACAAGAAGAAATATTTGGGTCAGTCAGAGTAAGTATGTAAAAATAGTTCTGAAGAGGTTTAGCATGGATGACTGCAAGTAGCTTGTTATTCCAATCATGGATGGAACTAAGTTGTCTATTGAAGACTGTCCAAAGTCTACTACTAAGATGGAGGACATGACCAGTGTGCCTTGTGCAAGTGCTATTGGCAGTTTGATGTATGCTATGGTATGTACAAGACCAGACATTTCCCAAGCAATGAGAGTTTTGAGATGATTTATGGAAAATTCGGGAAGATCACATTGGGATGTTGTGAAGAGATTATTTAGGTATTTGAAGGGGACTTCAGATTATGCACTGTGTTACCATGGCAATTTGGTTGCATCACAAAGGACTCTCAGCATTCATGGGTATGTTGATTTAGATTGGGCAGGGGACATTGATAGCAGGTGATCCACCAGCGGATACACTTTCATGCTTAATGGTGGAGCAATCAGTTGGATGAGCGAGCAACAGGCTGTAGTTGCTCTATCCATGACAGAGGCAGAGTAAATGGCTACAACTCATACCTACAAGGAAGATGTTTGGTTAAACCATTTGTGTTCAGACATTGGATTTAATGCTAGGAAAATTTCAATCTGCTATGACAGTCAAAGTGCCATTTGTTTGGAAAAGAATCCGACCTTTCATACCTGGACCAAGCACATTGATGTGCAAT
Organism: Sequoiadendron giganteum; assembly: GCA_007115665.2. NCBI lineage: Eukaryota > Viridiplantae > Streptophyta > Pinopsida > Cupressales > Cupressaceae > Sequoiadendron > Sequoiadendron giganteum. Next base: position 251,783,281 of record CM021101.1, on the reverse strand, counting down.
ATCACTTCGTGAGGGATATGGTTGAAAATGGCAAGGTAAATCTGGAAAAGGTCAACACATTAAAGAATGTGGCAGACGCTTTAACAAAGACGATTAGCATAGACAAGTTCAGATGGTGCCCAAAATCGATGGGCCTTGGGGCCTATGACAGACAATAATTTTTTTAGAGTTTGGAGGAAGTTGGGAATCTTTGTCAAGTGGGAGCTTGTTGATAAATGATGCCTCAATTACCAGTTTGATCCTCTATCAAAAAAAGACTTGGCAAAAAAATCGCTTTTTCTACTTGTACCGTCATACCGCAACAGTCTTCCTTTCTATTCTAGTGGTACCATAATGAAGGGTTTGGCGGCTACCTCGTTACCATGTGCATTCTCCTTCCTCACTGTGGTGGTTGTGGTAATAGTATTTCCACATGGCTGTGGTAAGACCACCAGCGGTCAGCCAGGTCGGCTACCGGTATACTACGATGAGTCTTGATTCCATCTGCAGTAGCGCGATAGGAAGAAAGGGTTGAACTCGATGAAGTCAGGGTGAGCTCGGTCGAGCTCACCGCCATACTGTAGGTTGAACCCGGCAGGGCTATGGTAGTGCAATAAGGTCTTTGGAGAGCTCAAATGAGCTTGTTGACTGGGTTGACTGAGTTGGACTCAGTGGTAGAATTGGTAGATGAATGGGGTATGGAAAAGTGGCTCAATTTAAGAGCGATAATTGTCTAGAGGCCAAAGTCGTAGCAGCAGATATTGTAGGTCAACTCAGGGTGGTGGATAGGACCCAATTTGGGTAAATAAGTTATGGCCTGGGTGGCTCGATGTAGAAAGATCAGTATGGGCAGATCATTGGTGTGATTTGATCAGAGTTGGATGTACCTTGTGATTGGCAGCTGATCGTGCATATTTAATTGCATCGTTTGACTTAAGTAAGTGGAGCACATTATTAAGATGTAGAGAGAGGTTGTTCGAACTGTATGTTAGAGATAACATTGTAACAGTGAGATAATTTTGGAAGTGTTGTTGTGAGTTGATTAGAGAAGATTGTATATTGTATGTAACAATTTTTTGTTACTGTAATACAATTGTCTTGACTTTGTGTGGTGGGTTTTTTACTTGTAAAATTTTTCCCATGTATATCTTGTGTCAACTGTGAATGCTCAATTTTGTAATCTCTTTTATGTTGCATGTATTTTATCTCAAGTATTTTAGATTCTATTGAAACCTATTTATGCTCTTCTCCTCTGTTTTATTAGTGTTAAGGGAATGTATTCCACACTATTGGGTCTCTAGATCCTACTATTTTTTTGCTTCACATACAACACAAAAAACATAAAAATCAATAAAAAAGAATTGAAAATCCTGAAGAAAAAAAACCCCTATTGGGACTGATTTGCCACCTTGGGCGAATTAGTCCTAGTGTAAAATTTTGCATAGTGTTTAAAGAGTTAAATCTCTAGTTTTTTAGATTGTTTTTTCTCTCATTAATTTTTTGTTTAATTCAGTTGCTTTCTATTATACTGCAATCATTAGAAATAGCATTATTTGTACATTATGGATAGAGGTAGCTTTTTTCAATTTTCATTTTCAACATTTAGATTAGAAAACATTAGACATAGATCAGAAAGAAAAATTAAAAACACATTAAACTTAAACAATCATAGATGTATAGTTACTTAAGCATGTTAAATCCCTTTGTTATCTTAACCTTCAAGCCTTTTAGTCATGATGACCTTGATATGTTAGATGAATCCCTTGATTACTTCACCTCACAAGTTTCATCCACTAAGGCTTGTTCAAATAAACCCAAGCAAAAAGAAGTAAATTTCATCCAACCTCAACTTATTGAAAAACACAAGCCTTTTAGTAGTGATGACTTTAACATGTTAGATGCAACCCTTGAGGACTTCATCTCAAAAGGTTCATCCACTAAGGCATGTTATGAGAAAACAAAAACAAGAGAATTCAATGTGATTCAACCTCAACTTATCCTTTACCCTCCTTCGCACAAACCCCTACCTCAAAAAAAACCTGAATTTATCCTTTATCCACCTACGAATAATTTTTTGTAGCAACTGAGTCATAATACAATTGCTCATACATACAACACTAGAAATAATCTGCAATTGCAACAACCAACTCCGACACCCTTACCTTTTCCTAATTCTGTATTGCCTAGCACTCCTCATCTTACTTCGCATAGTGGGAAGGAGTATAATCTCATCAAACAACTCAAGAATACTCATGCAAAGATATCCTTATGGGATTTAATTTAGCATCGCCTAATTACCACACTATACTTCAAACAACTTTACAACAAATAGTTGTTCCTCCAGATACAAATAAAATGGTGTAGAAACTCTTATACAATGAATGAATATAGTTAATATAGACATAACCTTTCACCAACATGAGTTCCCTCCTTAGGAATTGAGAAAGAAAAATAATCCCTTCATGATAATAGCCCAATTCAATAGAATGGGCATAAAAAGCACTCTTGTTGATAATGGCCCATTCGTTAACATGTGCAGTGTGAACCTTTTAGATAGATTGTGTGTTGACAAATCAAATATGGAATCTGACTCTTTATTAATCTGAGGATTTGACAATGTAGGAAAGAAACTGCTCTGTGTGATTACTTTACCTATTATAGCCAAAAAGGATACCTTACAAACTCCTATTCATGTCATGCCTCATGACCTTTCGTACAATCTTCTACTCGAAATACCATGGATTCATGAGATCCATGTGGTTCCTTCAACCCTTCATTGTATCATGAAGTATGTCTACCACAACAAAGGATAACAAGTTGAAATAAACCCTAAGCCCAAAATTTTCTTACAAGTTGAAAAAGGAACAACAAGTCCTCTAAGCGCATTGATTCCAACATCCAACATATAAACTTTAAAACAAAGACAAGCAAGAAATGTAAACAGTTTCAAAATTGTTAGATGATGATTGGGGTTCCTTGGAGTTCACACCCTGGTTTATGGGAGAATAAATAAATTACAAGAAAAGAAGATGAAAAGAAAGCAACCAGTGGTCATGCCAACTCAAAAATTTGAAGAAAATATACAAACATCCAACATATCTACTCTTGAAGAAGATATAAAATACATGGAAAAATTTGATAAGATAGATTATCAACAGCCACCAAACCCGAAATAAATGGAAATACTTTATGGAAAAGGTTATGAGCTTGTGAAAAAATTTGGTTACAATAGTGAAGGATGTGGAAAGAAAGAACAAGGCATTCAAATTCCTATAGAGCCTAACATGCAAGAAACAAAGACTGGTTTGGGGTATTATCCTTCTAAAATTACACAAGCAATGAAGAAACCATCAGTAAAAATCAACCTCACTTTGAAACATCCTAAACTACTTGATATGGATTCAGAACCATCATGGGAATTCTTTGAAAATGATGAATCCTTGAAGAAAATGTTAGGATTTTATGATAAGTCACCTACTACTCCTCAAGCAAAACAGGTCGCATGTGCTATGATTAGCACCAAGAAAAAATCCATAGAAGATGAAAGTAATGACATGGATATAAGTACAAAATAATACAACCTTGAGTTTCCAAGGCCAAGTGCACTCCCTCTAGGAGATACAATTGACATACCAATGGACATCAATGACAAGGATAAATTCATTAAAATAGGGAAGTGCCTTGATGATGAAGAAAAATAGGATCACACAATGTTACTCCATGACTTTCCCCAAAACTTTACTTGGAAATATTCGAACATGCCAGGAATCGATGCTAAGATAGTGATGCACAACATAGTCCCTCCTGAAATTGCTAAGCTTGATCGACAAAAGATAAGAAAAATGAATCCTAAGATTGCCTTGCTTGTTAAAGGGGAACTTGAAAAAATCCTTGACGTAGGTTTCATAAGACCTGTAGATTATTCTCATTGGATCTCTAATGTTGTTGCCCTCACAAAACTTGACAATCGTATTAGGATGTGTACATTTTTTTGTGATCTAAATAAGGAATCTTTAAAAATGATATTCCCATTCCTAATATTGATATGATAGTAGACTCGACCGAGGGACATGCTTTGTTGTCATTCATGGATGGATTTTTTGGATACAATCAAATCTTCATCAACCCTCAAGACCAATATAAAATAGCATTCATAATATTTGGGGACTGTTTTGCTAGGTCATGATGCCTTTTTTATTAAAGAATGTGGGCGCAACATATGAATGAGAGATGACATTAATATTTCATGATTACATACATAAGATTTTGGAAGAATATGTTGATGAAATTCTCACCAAATCATTAACAAGACAAGAAAACATGAATTTCCTTTAGAAAATCTTTAAATAGATGCACAAATACAACATGCAATTGAATCTGAAAAAGTGTTTCTTTGGTGTAGATAGAAAAAAACTTTTAGGTTTTATCATATCTCATAGTGGCATCGAGGTGGACATGAAGAAAATTGATGTTATATTCAACATGCCACGTCCTAAAAATATCTCTCAATTGCACATGTTACAAGGAATAATTCAATCCAGCTGTCATTTTGTCACACCATTAGCTGATCGAGCATTACCATTTACACATCTCAAATAGGATTTTCACTATAATTGAAATAAGGATTGTAAACAAGCATTTGAGAGTTTGAAGAAATATCTTGCAACTCCACCTATTTTACAACCCACTATGAAAAATAAACTATTCATACTTTATATAGCAGCATCAACCCATGCCCTTGCAACATTTTTGGCTCAACAAGATGAAAACGGTAAAGAGCATCTGGTCTATTACATTAGTTGAACCTTGATAGATTATGAGAAGCGATGCACAACAATAGAGAAATATTTTTTGGCTCTTGTATTCGCTACCAGTAACTTGAGACATTACTTATTAAATTCTAAAATACAAGTAATGATGAAATTTTATCCTCTCAAACATCTTTTTAACAAAACAAATTTATCAGGATGTTTAGGAAAATGAGTAATGTTGTAGACTGAGTTTGACTTTAAGTTTCTTTCACAAAAAGCAATTAAGGGCCAAGCCTTGACCAGCCAAATGGCTGGTGCTTGTTCTCCTTTGGTAGTGCCTAGTGATGACTCTTTCCCCAATGATAATGTGCTAATAGTTGACATTCATACATGTGAAGTATACTTTGATGGATGTAAGTGTAGAACATGCTCTAGAACTAGGGTTATAATAATTATTCCTACTGGAAATCCTATTCCCTTGTCATATCAGTTAAACTTCCTATGTGGAAACAACACTTCTAAGTACGAAGTATTGCTCATTGGGTTACATGTTGCTTTAATCATGGGTGCAAAAGATATTAAGATCTTTGGTGATTCATAATTAGTAATTAAGAAAATAAATGGGACATATCAAGCAAAGCATGACAAATTATCAAAATACAAGGATCCCACAATGAACTTGTTAGATAGGTTTGAATCATTTACCATTGATAATATCCCATGAAAATATAATCGACATGCAAATGCAATGGCAAGTACATCTTCTCTCATGTCACCACAAGATCCTTCAAAGGATTTCACATTTATAGTTCACCCAAACATGCAACCATCAATCGAGGGAAAAACCGCAGAGGTATAGTAGCAACCAAGGAAGACTCTAGTGAGTGGTATGATACCATATTTAACTATTTGGAAAATGGTACTATTCCTGAGCCAACAACACAGAACATCCAAAATAGTAGCCAAGTACATCATCCTCACTGAAATATTGTATAGAATATCCTTTAATGACATTTTATTTAGATGTCTTAAACATTTTGAAATCCCCATAGCACTCAAAGAGGCCCATGTGGGTGCTTATGGAGGTCATTTTGGAGGGAGATCCTTAGTGAAAAAACTCATTCACATGGTATATTACTAGAGACATATGGAGAAATATTTCTTTGTGTATGTTAAGAGATGTCACAAATTTCAGGAACATAGCAATTCGATTCATGCTCCTGCTTCTGAGCTTCATGCCCAAATTCCTATTTCACCATATTTAGTGTGGGGATTGGATCTAATTGGAAAAATATCAACACTTTCATTTGCTAGACATATGTTTATAATCACAAGAATTGACTATTTTGCAAAATGGGTAGAAGTTATTTCTTTTCAATCCACCACTATTGATGTAATATGTCGTTTCATTTTTGAACATGTATTATTTCTCACTTCAAACCTCCTTCCACATTAGTTGAACTAATAATTGTACACCATTTAAGAATAATGACATGAAGAAATTCCTTGAAACATTTAATATCCAACATCACTTTTCAACACCTTAATACCCACAATCTAATGGGCAAGTTGAATAAACTAATAAAACTCTTGAGAAAATCCTAAGGAAGAGAGTAAATCAACATAACAAGGATTGGCATACATAACTACCATATGAATTATGGGCTTACTGTACTAGCATCATAACATCCACTATAACAACACCCTATAACCTTGTCTATCGTACCAAGGTAATTATGCAATTGGAGTTAGAAATCCCCATGTTAAGTATTTCTCTTCAAGGAATTATTGATGAAAATACTTATAAAGAACAATGATTGCACCAGCTTGAGATGCTTGATGAACAATGTATTAATGCTCTTGAGAATCTCCAAGCTTATGCTAAACAATTACAGCGCAGTCATAATAATCTTGTCATCCCTCAGGTATTCAACAAAGGCGACTTAATCTTATATGAAAGTCAAGGAAACATTAATGTCGACCTGAGTAAAAAAGGAAAATTCAGTCCTAATTGGTTAGGACCTTACATAATTAACAAAAAATATGGGTCTGGTGCATACACGTTAAAATAAATAGATGGCACACCTCTTAAAGACCCTGTTAATTCCACACATTTGTGTAGCTATTATATCTAATACCTATGCATAGTATGCATGATAAATTAGTGATGTTAGAGTTGGTGGATAATATTCTACATGCTCTCCCATTGTTTCATTCTTGACAGGAAGTTATTTGTGTGCCTTGAATGATAAAATGATTATTTAATTCATTTTAAGTAATTACTTTACGTTTCATACTATTCACCCTCATCTTGTATGTTGTATTAGGTTATATCCATATATGCATAGGTCCATTTAATTTAGTATAAAATACTTAATCATAGTGTTGTATCTAAGAGAAACTAGTATAATTTTTAATTAGATCACATAAGGCATGTTAAATCATGTAGACATTCATTAAATAATCTTAAATGGTTTATTTAATTAATCGCATTGCCATTTAACATTCAATACATAAACACAATTAATAAAATATCAAATGTCTATATATATATATAAAAGTTTTGTGTACATGTCATAAAAATATATATATATAATGCCACTAAGGTCTATGAGTGCTATATCCCTTAGGACTTGGTGCTCGCATCTATCTAGTAGCAAATTGTCTAGAGATAGTGGTGTGTGATTGTGATCATGATCTGCTGAACGTACTAAGAGAAAATTGTAAGCCCTGTATCTATCATAGGGCCTCTCGATGCTCTCCTTCTATCTGATATCTCTCTACCTATATCCTAACTTCATTTGACTCTAGTCGCTCAAATTCTACTAGGGTATGAGATGACTGATCCTCTAGGGCAACATCAGGTCGGTGGATGCACCTCCTTAGACTCTCATATGCTACCTATAGTATGATGTATGGCCTAAATGACTTTAGGTCCTGATCCATTATGGGTGGCGGTACATATTATGAGTCAGCAACCTTCTCTTCAACTGATGGGGGCACTATATCCTTAGCTACCTATCGATAGATATCTCAAAAAATCTCTCACAGATCCTGTAATATAGAAATAATAGATATAATCATTCCACATCATGATATATATAAAACATAAGTATAAGCATAAACCATAGAAACAAATAAAAATCATCACATATCTCTTTAGTTAGTTATGTGAAATCAACCTTGTCATTTGTAGGGGGCATGGAAGATGTGCTAGCCTCTCCATGAATGTGGGTACTAGTGCTTGCTACAACCATTTCTCATGATCTAGTCATACAAATGGGAGAGTGCTCTCCCTTCTCATGACCTACTAGATCCTCATTTGATGCCTCACCACTCTCACTCATGGGCTACTCCTCCTCATCCTCATCCTTGCCCTCGTCCTCATCTCCTCCATCCTAGCTATCATAGTTAGGATCTACGGTCTCATCATAATCCTCATCTATGACATATATAAACATGTTTATATCCCTGTAGTGTGTCTCCTCCACCCTATCCTCTACCTCATCTTCCTCATTTGGGAGTGTTCCTTTATCACTTATCGGATTCTCCATCGGAAATACAAGAGCTAGTCATGATACTATCCACCAGTCCTTATAGTCAAATGTGGCACCAACATCATCCTCGTCAAAGATTGGAAGCATATCATGATCTGAGTACTTGGAGTCACTATATACAACATCCTCTATAATTAATCATGAAAAATCACCAGGTCTTCGAGTACTCTGTACTAATTGCCTGAAGAAGGGTCATGCATAAGGTGTTATCTAGATCTTCCCAAACTACCGCATAACATGTAGAAAGGACACACTATGTAATCATTTCTACCAATAAAAAATCTGTCAAGTTGTAATCTCATCATTTGTCGAATGTGATTTGGCCACTGATGCACAAGTTGATAAGGTTTCCAAAGGATCTCATTCTCCTCCAGTCAGTCAAATCAAACTCTCCAGAAGTGCAAATCACCATACTACCAAAACTGTTGTAGAGGATAGATGAAGGCTCAGTGATACCCAAGGTTGTCGAAGATGGGAAGCCAATAGGTCTAGTACAAGTGATATGCTCAAGGAAAAAAACTTGAAGAAGTGTATAGTGTACCATACTTTCCACCTCCCAAAAGAAAAATCAGCCAATATCATAGTATAAGTGCGCTGGGATGTTGCTCCGCTAGGTGTATATTATCTTTTGCTCTATCATCCCTCATATCAGGTGTACTAGTCCTCCCTCCAAATATTCTCCCCGACTGTCAGGGACGGGTACTAGTTCCACTATCAACATCATAATTCATCTAACTAATGGGGCCCATGAATATAATAGCATCTCCAGATCAATCTGTGGCCTCACTCTCTCATCGTGTACTGGTCCATCTAGGAATAGCTAAATGTCATATTTCATCCCATGGAAGGTCTAATCCACTTGGAAATTTACTCACTCACCCCGAATCAAAACTCAGAGAATGTGATGCACGTCCTCCAATGTGATTGTCATCTCACCAGTCGATAGATGGAATGTGTATGTATTAGCATCCTAGCACTCTACTAGTGCCATCAACATCACATCATGGTACCTCATGGGGGAATGAGGTACACCCAATATAATCCTACATCTTGTCACAACTTTGTGTCCTCCTCTGAAAGAGTGGGGGTATATCTATAAGAAGGTTTATCTTTCTACCACCTAGATACTGGTGTGAACGAGTGGGGACCTAACAAAAAAGAAAAAATATGTTCTATAAGCAATCTAAATTCTCAAATTTTTACATCAACAACCATTAAAGTGTACTAAAGTTTTTATAGTGTGCTTTCCTAGAGGCCCTAGACACTTTAGACCCCTTTTGGGAGACTTCACGAAGAAATGGGACACTTTGCAAAAAAGTCGGACACTTCACGAACAAAAGGGACAGTTTACGAAAAGGATGGCACACTTTGCAAAAAAAGGGGATGATTTGCAAAAAAAAAATATCCAAGGAACTAAATTAACCTAGAAATGTGTAAAAATCATAAAATAGTTGTGTAAGGACAAAGCTAAGGTAGAAAAATCAACTCACCTCATGTTGGCGGTCGCCACATGCCACCTGGTCTCAAAACACGTCCAATCTCACAAGCCTGTAATCTCATCTGGTAGGCATCTTTCACTGTTCTTCAATCACTTTCAAGCTACAAAAAGGTAAATAACAAAATAGTAAGTATTCAATTCACCTGTTTTGCTTTTAGGTAAGTTAAAATTAGGGTTTTTATTACATTAGGGTTAAAAAGTGAATACATTCAGACCAAGATAACAAGTGCTAGAGAACTCTATTTTTTATGGAATTTGTTGTGTTGGAATCATGATTTTTCTCTCCACATCATCAACCATCTATCATTATGTGGCATGGTACTTGGAAATGACCTATGATATGACTTATTATATTTGATATGGCTAGATTACTATCTTGATTCCACCTATGTAAAGCAAGTGGAATCAAGTGGAGGCATACATCTACCCTCGAATTTGATTTCTAAAAGAAGTTAGATAAGAGGATTTTTGGACAACTAACGGATTCATGTTGTAGGATGTAGTTCCTAACATTGTGGTTTTGTAGATGACTACAATGGGGGCTTCATTATCCTATATCATGATTGAGCCTATATGTGTATCATTTTATGAAATGGAGGTCATTATTGGAATCCTTTAGCTTTCATATGCACGTAGAGTCATATGGGCACTAATGTGGGGGCTAAATGTAGTGTAGAAAATTATACACTCTTGAAAGCGAGGGAATTTCACACTTCTATTTTTGCATCCTTGCATTAATCTCTCTTTAAAATCATCATTTATAGGCCCCTAAGACCCATTATTTCAGATCTCAAGGCTCATTTCACTCAAAACTCCCATTAAATCACTCAAATCCCCAACAATCCTGAAAACCAACCGCAAAAAGCTAAGGTGGGACTCTTGGGTGAATTTGTCCCCTTAGGTGTGACACATTCACCACCTTCAATGAATGAGTCCAATTTGGGGTCTTTTTCAATTTTGAGCAGGAATTCACCAATTTAATTCAAATTTTTGGTTGATGTCAACCTTTGAGATCTAAATAACATTCAATTAGGTGTTGATGCCTATAAAAGCGAGTTTTCAAGTCATTTTTATCATCTCTAAGAATTTTTTAGCAAGTATTTTCAAGAGTCAAGTATAGAGAATCTTTCACAAGAGCATTCAAGTTTCAAGAGCAAGTTAAGTTGAAGCATTGGAGCAGCATCAAAGTGTTTTTGTAGGTTTTGAATCTCACTTTCATTCAAGATATAAAATTTTCAAGGGTTGATCATGGTTGTCTATGATGAATCATGATGGATTCTAGGTTGGGGAGATGCAACTAGCCATCAAGCCAAGCCCAAAGACTTATTTCCTAAGTGATTCCATCCTCCATTATCACTCTACATTCAGCCTAAGGAAGGTACAAGCACCATTAGGATTCATTTGGGGTGATTAGAGATCACCACAAGTGAGTCATTCATCTCTATATTTCTATTCTTGCATCATATTCCTATACATTAGAATAGGATTGCATCATGTTTCAGATTTCCTAGTCTTAGACACACTTAAGGCTAGGGCTTTCATTCACATTTCATTATTTCTATCAAGGTTTAATTACCAAACTAGGGGTTTGACCAAGGATAATCCCCCATTAGAAAATCAAGCTGAATTATGTTTGTAGGTGTTTTTCACAAATTCATATTCATAACTCATGTTGGAAGGAAAGGGCAGGTGTTGAAGTGTAGATTAAGACTTTCAATTCCTAAAAAATTTGAATGGGATAGATTCACCAAGAGTGGTGAATGAGTCTCACTATAGTTATTTGTTAGATCAATTTGCAGCTTTCAATACCCTTTTTCCCAAAACGAACTCTCGTGTAGAAACCCGGATCTAGGACCGATTCACCCAGGTTGGCAAATGAGTCCCAGTTGGTAAAAAAGTCAAAATTTCTAGAATTTTAGAGTTTTTCCCAGTCACCTCAAGGTTTCTAGGTGCACATCACTTACTTTTTTACTTTTATGTTCTGCTATACTCACATTTCTAAGGAATTTTCTATCATTTCATTAAATTATGGTTTTGTCTTACAACTTGCATTAAATTTTCTTTTCCAAGTCTAAACTTGGTGGTGAACCCCTGATTAGATCTCATTCAGCCCCTAGGACAATCCCTTTGCAATATTTTAATGTCCTTTGCATTGAAATCTCAAGGGTTTTTTTTCTTGAGTTGTGTGTGAAGATTGTCTCTCCTTTTAGGTCGTAAACCCTAAAGGTGAAAGAGAGTTTACAATTTTCTTCATTTCATTACCCATATTGCTTATAGATTATTTCTAGAATATGCATAATAATGTCTACCACTTCTATTTTCTTCTAAAACAAGACTTCACATTGATTAGTTGAAAAATGGTGTCTATGGTTTAGGACATAGAACACCACTTTTCCCCTAATATCATTCAAGGATGTCCTAGAGATCTCAATATAAAGTATGCAAAGGAGAGAGATATATTGTAATAGGGTTGTCTTAGGGTTTGATTATAAGCTAGACAGGGTTTCACCACCAAGCTAGGGCTTGGAAAGACAAATGAAATATAAGACCTAATTATGAAACTTAATGATATGCAAGACTTAATTAAATGGCCTAGAAATGCATATAAATCATAATGGAAAGGTGTAAAACCATAAGTATGCACCTAGAAACCTGTAGAGGCTTGAATGATGACTGTAAATGCTGGAAATTTTGATTTTAATGTTGATTGAGACTCATATGCCAGTTTGGGCAATTTAGTCCCAATTTGGGTTTTCTGCACCAAAAGTGGAATCTAATAGTGTTTATTTTGGATCTCCTAAAACCTTGAATTTTTTTTGTAGTTTGAATCATATGCCTAAGGTGGTGTATCACTCCCATTGTGCTTTTCAGAAAGTTAAGGTCTAATTCTGCTCTCCAATCTCTTCTCTTTCTGCCACACTTTTTTTTCGGATCTAAAACCCTAATTTCAAACATGTAGAAGAATTTTTGTGACCTTGCAAGTGAGGAGACAACTCCAAAAACTTACTTCAAGCTTGTAACCTAATCTTAAAATATCCTTCAAGCTCCAAGACACCTAGATCTGCAATTACACATGTAGAGAGGGAAAATTGTGCTGATTGTTAGGTAATGGGGGTTTGCCTTGGTCAAACCCCTTTAAGGTAATTAAACTAAATGATGAGATCATGAAATATAGACATGAAACATAAAACATGGAACATGAAACATGAAATATGATACCTTGAATGATGTCTTATAAATCTGCAATGTAACATGAAGTGGCTATTAAGAATGTAGTTCTAGATCTTGAAAATAAGTGTAGAACTATGCTTGATCTTGGATCTTCAATGCTACATCACAACACTAGCTCAACAACATTCTTGATGCCTTATAATCTTGACATGATGATGGATCTTGAATTACTGCAACAATTGATGAAGAAATTTCCTCTTGAATGTCTTACAAGTGATCTCGTAAACTCTCTTGATGCTCTTATGAAGTCTTGGAATTCTTAACTCTTGAGTGTTTGGCTTGATATCATGTAGGCTTGTTGAAATAATGAGTTGAGACCTTTTTTATATAGGAAATCCATCCAATGTACCATTTATTAGATCCCAGAGGCCAACATTCAGGAAATTTGAATTTAAAACCTTGATTTCCCACTCAAAACCCTAAAAAGGGGCCAAATGGGACTCAAACGCCATATGTGGCATATGGGTGGGGTCCATACGTCCAAGGTGGTATAGGGGTCTCACAGGGCCTTTTAAAGAGAGAAAGTGTTGAGGAGATGAAAAATTAAGTTTATTTGTTGATCTTGTCGAGATTTTGATTGAAATATTCCTTGAGATTCATAATATAGGATCTTAGGGGCCTATTACTAATGTTATAAAGGTCATAAATTCAAGATGGCCCAAAACGCAATGTGAAAATGTAAATTAATATATTTTACAACATCAAATTAAGGAAAAATTATGTCTATTTTGCTTAAAAAGTCCCTAAATCCAATGTGAATGTGTACAACACATTACAACACTAGATTAAGGCAACATTAGGTCCAAGGGACCTAAATTTAATGTGAAGGTGTAAATGAGTACACTTTACAACATTAAATCAAGGCAAATTTAGGTTTATCTAGCTTAAAAGGACCCTAATAGATGGGTAATCCAAAAGAGTGAGACACATGCACATGTGGTCGATATGCGATCACAATGCACATGAGTGGCTAAGGGAAATTCATGCCTTGGATCGGCTTCCCTTCCAAGCATACCAACATTATACCTCCTGATAACTTTGATAAGGCACCATGCTACAATGAACTTTGAGCTTCATGAGGCAAGTAAAGCTTTGTATGCTTGAAACTCATGAACAAACAGGATGGCACCACAAGCAATAAAAGTGTATTATGCAATATGGCCATATAATCATTGTTGCAAGTACGAAATAGTGTAAGGTGCATGGGTGCTTCCACAATAGTGGTTTACACTTTCTGGGAGATCTTGTTTTTTGTTGAAATCACATATTTTTAGAAAATATAATGATTTAAGCCTTGAAAATTTCCATTTAAATGATTCCAATTGAAGAGGGTTTGATCAAACCACCTTATACCAGGCCCCCTTGGGTAGAACTCTTCTATTTTAAAACCATACCTACAACGGAGTCTCCTTTACACCTATTAAAATGCTGATAAAAAACCATTTTGATTTACCTTTTTGGGGATCAAATGAGTTCATTTGAATTTTATTTTTTTGTAAGTATGTATTCCTTATTATAAGCTTCCAAAAAAGTATAATTTTAATTAAATTAAATTTGATTATTGTATTTATTTTTTATTTCTTGTGAATGTAGGTTTTTCACCAAAAATCAAGCTCTTTGTTCTGCACATGTCGAAAAATAGTAGATTATCAAAATAAAATTTTGAAAAATATATTCATAGTGTCTATTGATGTTCTTGATCCATTAAAAAGTAAATTGAATTTTGATACATATAGAAAAATTAATGTTGTATACAATTCGCCTATGTCTGAATTGTAATTAGTTTGACTTTGAAACTTTATTGAGGAAAAAATATTTAATAAAAAACTATGAAACCAAATGAATTGGTTAGATATCGTAGTTAAAAATCTAAATTCAACAAAACTAGAATTTTATCCTTCGTACAAAAAAAATTATGTTGTATACGGTGAGCATCACTCAAAAATGTTGTTTACTGATAAAAACTAGTTTTCAAAGGAGATGAAATAAAAAGTGCAATATGATTCCAAAAAAAATTAAAAATATATATTTAGAGTCTATACACAAAACTTGACAAATCACTAGTTTTCATCATCTTAAAATTCCTCAAGGTTTAGCTACTATAGGAGCATGAAAGTGAAGATTTAGTTTAAAAAGATAAGTTTAGTGTCCAGTTTGCCCAAAAATTGTAAAGCAGTATTGTGGGATCACCCGCATTCAAAATGATTTTTCTTAGTTCATGTAAGGTTTATTCTTAGGGAACATCATGTATAATGTCTCCACGAGAGGACAAGTCAAAGAAATAGCATGCTCTTGAAGGAAATTGAACCCAATGACAATACCAAGAAAAGAACGTGTCCCAAGAAACTCACATAGTGACACCTAAGTATCGACGTATGCCCACACTTTAAAGTGGTTTCTAACACCATTTCTGTGAGAAATTGCTTTAAAGTAGAAGAAGATATGAGAGCTTATTCTAAAATCCCTATGCCAAGTCATATGTTTATGATAAGCTATGTGATGTAAGGGGAAGGGGTTGCCCTGAAAATGTATAACTTAGCATGTCACATGCGAGCCAACTTAAGGAATGTCATCCACATCCCAAGCTTGCTCTTGTATATACATGAAAGGTGGTCAAATAGCCAAAAGAGACAATGACAAGTAACATATGGGGACAAGGCTACCTAACCTCTTGCCCCCACTTATTGTAGGATAAGGATGAGCCAAAAAGGATGAAAGTAAGTTTTAGTTAGAGGAACTAGGTGCTTCGACATAAGGGAGAGCACCACAATCCTTAAGATATTGAATTTTGTCACTTAAAGCCTTACATTCATTAGTAGAATGACCATGAATTATATGATAGGCACAAAATGAAGTCTTGAATTAAAATTTATTTCATGTTCTTGGAGGGAGAGATATCAAATGATCTTGGAGGAGTCTCGACAAGATACTCTCTTGATCAAAAGTAGAATATGTTGTTTTATTTTGGGGCAAAGATATCCCTTTCTTAGTACAAGATGTCATACTTACACTAGACTCTTTAGATTATGAGATTTTGCTCTCTCCTTTACAAGATGGTGTAAAATATAAAGATTCAAATAATTATTTTTTTATGTGATGGCATTAACATTAAGTGAGGGTTTCCTTGTTTCTTTCATTTCTTTCAAAGGATGATAATCAAAACCACTATTGTCTATCAATTCAGGATGCACACTACTATTAGAGTCAAATTAGAAGAATATTGTATAAGAGTGTTGATATTGAGTGGAGGCTTGTTTTTTTCTTTTGAGGGACAATAACCAAGACCACTAGTCTTTTCTTGTGTGTGAGGATCTATAGGGACACGAATAACTTGTTCTCTAGCACCACTATATCCTTTTCCACTATATCTCAGTTGTTTCATAAGCTCATAACCTCTTCCGTAAAGATTTTTAATTTCTTTTGGATTAGGTGGTTTTTGATAGTCTATCTCATCAAAGTTTGTCATATAATTTTCTTCTTCTAAAGTGGTTGAGGTGGATGGTTTTGAAGGGTCTTCCAAATTTTAGTTGACATTACCATTTTTTATTTTCCCTTTCCAAAGTCTTTATTTATGATCTTATATTCTCCCATTAATGTTGGCTCAAAGCCTAAGGAACCCCAATAATCTTCTAATAGCTTTGTGATTTCCTCAATATGTTATTTTTTGTCTTTTTGTTGCATGGGTTCTATGTGTGTAGTTGGTGTCAATGTTTGTAAAGGATTTTCCTTATTTTTCTCAAATTTTAAACAACTTCTTAGGTCAGGGTTAGCTTCAAGTGTGTACACTTATTTGTTGTAGACATACTTTATTTTACAATGAAGAGTAGAAGACACCCCATTCATTGCATCAATCCACAGTCTGCCTAAAAGGAGGTTATATGAAAGATCATGAGGCATAACATGGATTGGTGTTTTTAATGTGGCCTTTCTAGCTATAATAGGCAAAGTGATCACACCAAGCGGTTATTTTCCTAGATTGTAAAATCCTTTAATAGATAAAGAGTTAGGTTAAATTTTTTATTTATCCACGCCAAGATTATCCAAAAGGGTCACACTACATGCATAAAGGGTAGAGAAACTATCAACGAGGGTTATTTTTATTCCCAACCTATTATACATAACTATTTTCATGATTTTATTTTTACACTTCCAAAGGAGGGATCTCACTTGTGGAAAACAATGTCATCCTTTATTCCTTTAATCATGGTTGTTATGTCTTTTGGTTGCACATTAGAAGGGATAGAAACTTGTTGTAAAGAACTTTGAATAAAGTTGTGATAATGAGGGGAGGCTTGAATAAGGTCCCATAAGTATATCTTAGTAGGTGTATTCTTTAGTTGTTCAACAATCTCATACTCCTTTCCACTTTGTGGAGGAAAACGAGGAGGACGGGTAAGATAGGATTAGGCAATCGGAGGGATGGTGAAGTTGTTTGTCTTTGTTGTGGATTATTTCTAATTTTATATGTATGAGAAATCGTATTATGACTCGGCTATTGTGATACATTATTCTTAGGTGGTAAAGGATAAGTTCAGGTTTGTTTTGAGTTTGAGGTTTGTGTGAAGGTGGGTAAAGGATGAGTTGAGGTTAAATAATATTAACTTCCCTTAGTGAAGGAGAGTATAATTTTGCTTCATCATCTTCATCTAAGGAAACTATGTCACCATTGTCAATGTTATCATTTTCTTGTGTCATGATATCCTCCTTAGGAGGAGATTTTTTGGGAGAAATACAAGCTAAATGTCCATGACATTCAAAGTTTCGTTCTTATAAAATGACTTCATCGCATGTAAGGGAGGTCAGAATATCTTCTTTATCAATTGTGGGGACATTAAGAGAAGGCTTAATTTGATTTTCCTTTTACTCTAAGGTCTAATAGCCATCCATTCCTTCCTTCCATTCCTTCCTTCCTCCATTCCTTTTGCATCCACGTCGCTGCATCCGGCGTCCGCTGCGTCA
The DNA here is from genome assembly GCA_007115665.2 of Sequoiadendron giganteum. Lineage (NCBI taxonomy): Eukaryota > Viridiplantae > Streptophyta > Pinopsida > Cupressales > Cupressaceae > Sequoiadendron > Sequoiadendron giganteum. The sequence continues at coordinate 251,765,306 of CM021101.1, read as the reverse complement.
TCCGTCAGGCAAATCACGCTTTTTGCATCGTCATCCGTCAGATCTCAGGATCGGCGGCCTTCCGTCGACTTTTTTTTTTTTTCCGTCAGGATCGAAGTCAGGATCAGCGTCCGGGCATCGTCAGGGATCTCGGATCCGGATCTTTCCGGTCGATCATGTTGTGAACACTTCTCGCATACAGATTACAATTCTTACACACTCAAAGGGATAGTGATCATTTCATGATTTTGGCAGACTAGAGAATGATTACCAGTGCCAAAGAGTAATGGAATTGCCCCACTTATCTATTACAATACCTCCCGGAGGAGGACAAGGTTTTATTCAAGTGTTTTGTGTTCAGTATTTGGATATCTTTGCTTAGAGCTTATAGTCTTGAACTAATAAAAGGACATAAACATTATCCAATGCTTCATCCATTGGGCAACGGATTCATACAAAACAAAATCCTGATACGATGAACCTATCTCATATAGCATTACTATTATGAAATATTTGAGCACAATAAAATAGTACTTCTTCAAGCATCCTGGGCATATACAACCATGAACATGTAATTGATTCTTCAAGCATTTGATTAACTCTTTGAGCTAAAGCAAGAAAACTAATTTCATTTTCAATTAACTATTGAAACTGAATAGATAAACCCTTGATAAAGCTATTCATAATCCATGGCACACACACAAGAGAGTAAACCATCTTAATTTTATAGATTTCTTTCAATATCAGTAATTTAAAAAAGCATAGCATACTAACTGTATATAAACCCAACCCAGGATGATTTCCTGAACAAAATGTTCATAACATTTTAACTATAAAAAGGACTGTATAAACTTCCAAGCTTCAGACTCCAAAAATTTTCTGACCCTTCACAATGAGTCGTGAAATCTCTTTTATAGAATAGGAGAGCAACAAGCATTAGGCTACATTGTGACACAAAATGAAATTAAAATTTTCATTCCTTGTCATAATGATACCGTGCATGAACAAAGGAATCAAAAATGGTTATGAGATAACTAGTCAAAAAAATAAAATTTCATGCAAAGCATGTGCACGTTCACATCCACACCCATTCATCGAAACAACAAGAGAAAACACGTCCAACAGACCCACCGCCAGTAACCATCAAGAAGAAACATGGCCCTAGTACAAGCAACCGCTCTAAGTTCGAGCCTACGACAGCAATGTCACCACCTCCTCCTTACGAACCTTGCGAGCACATCCCCAAACAACTAGACCCGGTGTCAATGCAGATACTAGCTTAATTGCCAGAACCTCCTCGTCCACTCCCATAAGGTCCACCAGGGAAGCCAAATAGTACCGGTAATATGAATCAGTCTTAGATTCATCAGAATCTAAGATGATTATCGGGGATGAATTATGCACTGACCTCTTCCCAGTGTTCCCAATAATAGCCTTGTGAGCCATGGGAGAATCAGACTTCTTCATGACTAGGGAAGCCAACCTTGGACTCCTTCACTTAACTAATTTATTCATGATAGAAATAGAGCTCAGCAACAAACAGAAGAAGAAACCTTACTGCACACAGACACAAGAGAATGCAATGCTGATCGCATACAACTCAGTCAACATTTATAGATTAAGCCAGTATGTAGGTACAATTACTTGAAGGAAATTCAAGCACTCGCACAATTAGTGATCCAGATAACCATGAATACCCTCAGTAGGATGACACTATTCGCACATAGGAAGAAATCAAGTGGAGATCCTCTGGAGAAGAAAAACCTGTACCATTAATGACATGAGCAACAACCAAGAAATACATGCCACGCAGACAACTCACACACCCCTTCCTTACAGTTGAACCGCCGATTCGGGAGACAATCTAACAAACAGAGGGTTGAGATCAAGTCAATAAGCGTTGATGATCCACCTCGATGTGTTTATAAAACATTTCAAATCAAAACCCACAGAAAAGTAGACCCGAACCTCACAGTGGGACCCATATAGTCCCACTGGCAAGAAAATAAAATCCACATGCCACTCCCTCGCAGACCTCGCAACACCCTCTCGAATATTTACTCCACTCATGCGAGGTGTACGAGAAACCATAATTACCCCATTATTAATGGCTATTACCAGTGAAAAGACGGCCCCATGTCATGTACAACACCTCGGGAAGAAAACCCATTCATCCGTTCACGCCATGTGGCGACATCTCACGAACCTCGCACCATTTTGATGACGCCAGTAGGAAAACCTGTGAGGTCAGCGAGAAGCAGTCAAGATCCAATTCTGCAATTGGATGGTTCGTCAGAACTCAGACAGAACATCCAAGTGGGGCCCACATTCAAATTCTCGGTAGTGTAGAACATAAGCCATTACGCCAAAAAGATCGGTGAATTAGGTGAAATGGGGCCGGTAAAGCACGACCTAAGAGGGATGAAACCTCACTTAAGTGACCGGTTCTCGACGGCAGCAAGTCACCGTTAAAACATAACAAGAGGGTTTCAACCAATCCATAATCAAGGTTACCATGAGTAACTTTGAAACCCTAAAATCCCAGCTTTAATTTTCTCAAAAATTGAAGTTCCATCAGTGGCTTTGACTAGGGATGTATGCCCCCTGTGGGCATAGCAAGAATCTAGAATCTCTGGTTTCACAGACCAGATCACTGAATTGCACAAGCCTTTCAACAGATAATTTTCCTTGTTCTATCAACTGGACTTGTGTATACAAACATGGTAGCCCCAGGCTACCAAACAAGAGAAATCAAGGCTTACCTCTATCAAAAACAAAATTTTACGTTTCCTAACAGAAAAAAAGCTTGCAACATTCCCTATTTGATGTTGTGAAGTGCATGGGATAACCAATACCTTTGTGACTACAATGGAAGCTTTCCCTACCCTGCCCCTGTATTGATTTAATCAATGCTCTACCCCTCCAATTTAAAAGCAATATATGACCCTAATAATATTTTTCCTTATCCTGCTCCTAGTCATATTTTATAGGGTGTTGGCTCACCTGTTCAATGAAATGAAAACTCTCATAACTTACCTGGTTTGCAACATCATCCATTCTATTAGCCTTGGTTTGCATATTGAACTGAAAGTTATTATACATAACAGTATGCAAAGTATCCTTACTTCCATTAGCTATCCAAGACGATACATAGTTGAAGGAAGTTTTCTCCTAGCACATCCTTTCTTGTACCTCTTCATTCATCTCTATATAAAAACCCTCAGAGATAGGTTTAAAAACATCAACTTCACTTTGATCAGAAATGATAGAGCAATATGTACTGGTTCTATTGTACTCAGGACTATCTGTTGAATACGTTGATCTATAAGTGAATAATTCAGCATAATCAGAATACCCCTTACTGACTACATCAATACTAGGGGGAAGTAACACCTCCATCTCCACTTTATATAGATACTCAGGGAAAACCACAGGGCCAGTGTATGGACCATAATACTGGTCGCTTCTGAATGTATTCTCCTGATTACAGGTATTAACATCCTTAGATTGTTCAACATTTATATAACTCCCCTGTTCCAATGCTAAGATTTCAGAGCTACATTCCAGGCATACACCATCTTGCAACCCTTTCTTTACTTGGGAACAAACATGGGGCTCTTCATCCCCACATAACTCTTGTAAAAACAACATTTCAGCTGCATTCTCAGTACTGCAATTATTACCCCTAAAATTACAATCATTAACTTGCAACAGAATCTCAGTAACATTAGAATTATAATTAGGATTAAGAAACACAATAGGTCATCATCTTGTCTTTCAATTTTGTCATTACTCATGCAAATATCTTGTATTGAATGAGCACTACCTTTATTTTGTGTAGATGCATTCCTGATAGACTCTTCAATCTCTATCCATTGAATTACCTAAGCCAAATTAGTAGGTTTCAATTCCTCTGGTAAGGAGCTCAGTCCCGATTCATATAGTTCACAAAACAAATCAATGCATTCATAATCATTAGGTCTTTTCTCTATGGGAATTTGTATTAAGATTTCCAAAAATCTCAAAAAAAACTCATATGATGATTCCTTCTCTTGCCTTCTCATATCATATAGTTTTGATACACAAAAACCCTAATCATCTTCATTCAGATCAGACTGGGTTTCAACTTGGATCTCATTATCATCAAACTGCATCTCTGGACTTATAACACCCTTAACAAGAATTGTATCATCAATTTTTTAGATAGCTGGCTAAGATATTACACTAACATTGGTTAGGCAAGGGTAATCAATACCTACAGCCGGATATCTCTTCATCATTGAATATTTCATGTTATTTTCAATTTCCATAGCTAGCTGGTATGCTTGAGGCAAAGTAGTAGGTTCTTTATCCCTTAATAAAAAGCTCATCCTCTTGTTGAAGGCACCTAGATACACAATCAAGCTTTCAGCCTCATTTGGTCTTCTTTCTTTAGGGATCTTCCTTAATGCTCTTGAAAACCTGAGATTAAAATGTGGGACTAATTCCTCCCCTTGTATGTGAATTCCCATAAATCCTTTTCTCAATGTGTTGGGATTGAATCTTTCACCGAATTGTTCCATAAAAACAATCACCAACTAATTCCATGAGTTAACAGAAAAGGTAGGTAAATAAGAAAACCAATCCCTAGCATCACCTTTTAAGGATTGCACAAATGATTTCATGACAAAATCCTCATGATCAACTTCATATTCACCCATTACATCAACAAAATTTTGCAAATGCTTAGAAGTCGATTCTGTTACATGCCCTGTATATTGAGGTAAATATTTCCTAATTTTCTTAGGAATTGAATTAGGGTGATTACTGATAGAATCAAAAATAAAAGGCATATACCTTTGAGTTACAAAACTCCTCAAAGTACTTAACATAACTTGCTCCTCTAGCATGTGTATGCTTGACCTTACACATGGTAGACTATTCAATAGCATATAGCTATCAGGCACATCACTTGTCAGCTCGACCAGGAATTTGTTAATGACTGACAAAAGTATTCCTTATTTTCCAAGATTTTATGCAATACAAATGTGTTTCATAAATATTTTTATATATTGCATTACTAGAGGTGTGGTAAAACAAATCCTTGTTCCCTTGTATATGCTTAACATATAGATTTGGAACCATTTTTATCTTTAATCAAAACACCCATTATCATTTAAAAGTAGTGAATTGTTTTGGTTTTGGTAAAATACCTGGTAGTTATTAGCAACATGTATCAACCTCTTTTCCAGACTAGAAATAGTACCAATCTGGAAGTATTCCTTCATTTATTCACTGGTTCTTCAGTTAGAGTCACCACCTCCTTTCAAAGGACAATATTTCAAAGAACTTTGAGAGCCTGTTTTCTAGATTCTATCAAATTATGGGTTTCATTACCCATTACAGAGTCGCACCATATCACTAGTAGTACCTCTTACAGTTACAATCCATTATCATCGAAGTTTATCACTTATCTTTACTTTGAACAACAAGCCTTTGATAAGCACCTCCCATCCCTTTGGTTCCTTTGTCTTCTTTCTCCCTCTTTTTCTTTAAATTTCTCAGAAGTTCTCCCCAAATAAAACCATCCTTCAATGAATAACCCTAGAACTCCTGAATATGTTGCTTACAGGACACCATAGACCATAAAATTTGTAGGATTAGTTTGAACTACCTCCTTTCACTCAATTTTCAATTATTCACTATATAAATTCAGAACAACATATCATTTAATATGACTCTATATCAACACCAGTCCGCAACTGGAACTTTTGAATCTTCCCCAGTGGAGTCACCATTTTGTTGGTGTTTAAAACAATCCATATAGAGGTTGCAGGTATCTAAGAGGTAGCCAACCCCTATCTAGGATAAGTACAACCGCTAATGGCCAACTAATGAGAGTCAGTTAAGGACTGACTTCTCCTGCACTTTTGGCTCTATAGGACCAAGGTGGGTAAACCTAAATGTATTCATATGAATGCCTCATGACTAGCAAGAACACTTGTCGCATACAGATTACAATTCTTACACATAGTGATCATTTCATGATTTTGGCAGACTAGAGAATGATTACCAGTGCCAAAGAGCAACGAAATTGCCCCACTTATTTATTACAATATTTCCCGGAGGAGGACAAGGTTTTATTCAAGTGTTTTCTGTTAAGTATTTGGATATCTTTGCTTAGAGCTTACAGTCTTGAACTAATAAAAGGACATAAACAATATCCAGTGCTTCATCCATTGGGCAACAGATTCATACAAAACAAAATCTTGATACGATGAACCTATCTCATATAGCATTACTATTATGAAATATTTCAGCACATTAAAATAGTACTTCTTCAAGCATCCTGGGAATATACAACCATGAACATGTAATTGATTCTTCAAGCATTTGATTAACTCTTTGAGCTAAAGCAAGAAAACTAATTAAATTTTCAATTATTTATTGAAACTGAATAGATAAACCCTTGATAAAGCTATTCATAATCCATGGCACACACACAGGAGAGTAAACCATCTTAATTTTATAGATTTCTTTCAATATCAGTAATTTAAAAAAGCATAGCATACTAACTGTATATAAACCCAACCCAGGATGATTTCATGAACAAAATGTTCATAACATTTTAACTATAAAAAGGATTGTACAAACTTCCAAGCTTCAGACTCCAAAAATTTTCTAACCCTTCACAATGAGCCATGAAATCTCTTTTATAGAATAGGAGAGCAACAAGCATTAGGCTACATTGTGACACAAAATTAAATTTCGACACAAAATGAAATTCAAATTTTCATTCCTTGTCATAATGATACCATGCATGAACAAAGGAATCAAAAACGGTTATGAGATAACCAGTCGAAAAAAAAAAATTCGTGCAAAGCACACACACATCCACATCCACACCCATTCGTCGAAACAACAAGAGAAAACACGTCCAACAGACCCACCGCCAGTAACCATCAAGAAGAAACATGACCCCAATACAAGCAACCACTTCGAGTTCGAGCCTGCGATAGTGATGACACCACCTCCTCCTTACCAACCTTGCGAGCACATCCCCAAACAACTAGAACCGGTGTTAATGCAGATACTGGCTTAATTTCCAGAACCTCCTTGTCCACTCCCATAAGGTCCGCTAGGGAAGCCAAATAGTACTGATAATCAAAATCAGTCTCAGATTCATCAGAATCCGAGATGATTATCGGGGATGAATTATGCACTGACCTCTTCCTAGTGTTCCCAATAATAGCCTTGTGAGGCATGAGAGAATTAGACTTCTTCATGACTGGGGAAGCCAGCCTCGCACTCCTTCGCTTAACTGATTTATTCATGATAGAAACAGAGCTCAACAACAAACAGAAGAAGAAACCTTACTACACAGACAGAAGAGAATGCAATGTTGATCGCATACAACTCAGTCAACATTTATAGAGTAAGCCAATATGCAGGTACAATTACTTGAAGGCAATTCAAGCACTCGCACAATTAGTGATCTAGATAACCATGAATACCCTCAATAGGATGGCACTATTCACATGCAGGAGGAAATCAGGTGGAGATCCTCTGGAGAAGAAAAACCCATGCCATTAATGACACGAGCAATAGCCAAGCAATACATGCCATGCGGACAACTCACACACCCCTTTCTTACAGTTGAACCACCGATTCGACAAACACTCTAACAAACGAAGGGTTGAGATCAAGTCAATAAACGTTGACGATCCACCTCGACGCCTTCAGAAAACATATCCAATCAAAACTCACAGAAAAGCAGACCTGAACTGTATAGTGGGACCCATCTAGTCCCACTGGCAAGAAAAGAAAAGCCACATGCCACTCCCTCGCAGACCTCGCAAAACCCTCTCGGATATTTACTCTACTCGTGCGAGGTGTGCGAGAAACCATAATTACCCCATTATTAATGGCTATTACCAGTGAAAAGATGGCCCCATGTCATGTCCAACACCTCAAGAAGAAAACCCATTCATCCGTTCACGCCATGTGGTGACATCTCGTGAACCTCGTACCATTTTGATGACACCAGTAGGAAAACCTGTGAGGTTGGCGAGAAGCGATCAAAATCCAATTATGTGATCGAACGGTTCATCAGAACTCAGACAGAACATCCAAGTGGGGCCTGCATTGAAATTCCCGACAGTGTAGAACATAAGCCATTACGCCAAAAAGACCGGCAAATCAGGTGAAATGTGGTCGGTAAAGCATGACCTGAGAGGGATGAAACCTCACTTAAGTGACCGGTTCTCGACGGCAGCAGGTTACCGTTAAAACATAACAAGAGGGTTTCAACCGATCCATAATCAAGGTTACCATGAGTAAATTTGAAACCCTAAAATCCCAGCTTTAATTTTCTCAAAAATTGAAGTTCCATCAAGATATATATAGAGAGAGGGGAAGAAGGGAAGATAGATGGAGATAGAATTAGGTGGGGGAAGGGATAGGGGAAGAGGGGAAGAAGGGGACAGAGAGATAATTATGAGGGGGAAGGGAGAGGGGAAGACATGAAGGAGAGAGAGAGAGAGAGAGAGAGAGAGAGAGAGAGAGAATTAGAGGGAGAAGGGAGAGGGGAAGAGTGGAAGCAGGGGAGAGAGGCGGAGAGAGGGAGAGATAGATAGAGAGAGAGATATGGAAAGATAGAGGGAAAGGGAGAGATAGAGAGAGAAAATTAGGATGGGGGAGGTAGAGGGGAAGAAGGAGAGTGAGAGTGAGTGAGAGAGAGAGAGAGAGAATTAGGAGGGGGAAGGGAGAGGGGAAGAGGAGAAGAAGTGGAGAGAGAGAGAGAATTTGGAGGCGGAAGGGAGAGGGGAAGGAGGGGAAGGAGGGGAGAGAGAATTATGAGGGGGAAGGGAGAGGGGTGGAGGGGTAGGAGGGAGAGAGAGAGAGAGAAGGGGGGGGAGAGGGAAGAGGGGAAGAAGGTTCTGAGAGAGGGAGAGATAATTAGGGGGAGGGAGAGGGGAAGATGAGGAGGAGAGAGAGAGAGAGAGAGAGAGAGAGAGATAATATTTAAATATTATATATATTAGTGATATTAACTAGTTATATAATATTTTATATATTAACTTAATATATATAAAAATATATTTATACATTAACTAAAATATATAAATAATATTTAAATATTATACATAATAATATAATATATTATATATTATACATAATTTTGTAAGAGACTATCATAAATTATATATTATATATTGAATTATAAACTATTTATTGCAAATTTTTAAATCATATATTAAAAACTATATTAGATTTTTTTAAATTATATATATAAAAAATCAGATATCCGATTCAAATCTAATATCTGATTTGGATATTGCAATTTTTTAAATCATATATTAAAAACTATATTAGATTTTTTAAAATTATATAGAAAAAAAATCGGATATCTGATATGTCTAACACAAAACCTACTACCTAGGGATTAGCCTCGGGTTTGCTTCACAATTTGGCTAGGACATGCCAATCCTAAGAAGTCAACACATAAAACATGTTTAACAACTTACCTTATTTTTCTAGACTTCGTCCATGTGGCTAGCGACTTTTTTTTACCCTAAATTGATGAAATGAAAAGGGTTTTTAAAGGAGATTCTCAGCATTCCACAAATATAAATTATTCTTTACTTTGAATTTAATAAATTATTATTATTCATTTTCTATTTTAATTATTACTAAAGTCCTAATTGATAGGCTAATTGAAAAACATCTATATCTTCAAACCATATCACATTCTATGCTTCGCATACTAAAGGATTAAGAAAAAATTGAATTTTATTTAAATTTTTGACCAAGTTAAGGTGGTCAGACATACGATTTTTTATAATTTTTAAAAGTTGTAATAAAAGATTCATAATTAATTATTTACTCGAAAAAAAAATACAAAAAAATATGCATCACATCGAGACATGAGTTCTCTACTTATATCTAGAATATTATAAAAAAATATTATCATTTTATTGTTGTTAGGGTGGTCAGATAGACACCTACTTCTTTCCCTAAAATTTAAGTACTATTGCATTGAAATTTCAAAATTTCACCAAATAGGTATATTTTAAAAAATATATATATATCTAGTACTTTAGAAACTACATTTAATTTTCTACAGATTCTATTCTTACATATTTTTTAAATAATATAGATAACTTATTCAAATTTTTACGTCAAGTTGCCTAACTCTGATTTTTCTAAATTTTCATTGCCACTTAAGGGCTTGTTTTTTCCATGATGATCCTGCACATACCCATAATTATGGCTTTTCATGATTGTCTATTTTTGTATCTTCTTGTATCATATCATCCTCACAAATGAGAGAGATAGTAGGGATTGAGATAAGAAATGCAATATTAAGGATTATGTCAATGGTTTGATCCACTTTCTCTAAGATGCTCTCATAAATATGAAAGATAGTAGAAGGGTGACTAACATGTTTCTTAATGACCTTATTATTGTACTCTAAATTGAACTCATAAGAGGGGATGTTATACTTATGCAATTCATTCTTAATCATATCAAAACCACATCTCTTAAAAGAAAGCATGCTAATATGCAAAAGTAAACTATTTAATTTATGCAATTCTTCAAAAATGTAAACAAATGTCCCACATCTCTAAAGATTTTTACTACTGAAATGATTTTTTGAAATGATTTTTTTCTAAAAAGATGACTACACTACATGGATGATTTGACCTAGATACATAAAACATAGGTTACTAAAACTTTCCAGATTGATACTATATGTTACTAGCAAGCTTAGGAAGCACATAAATGAGCTTTTTAATGTTGTAAGAGGTAGTTTAAAATTTGGAGTGGGACTAAATCGCCCAGAGGGGTGTATGAGTCCTAGTTAGAGGTTTTTTCAAATATTTCAAGAAATTTTAAGTGTTTTCTATGTTTTTTCGTTAGGATGATTTATGAACTAAATGCAAATCTAGATTTTAGATGATTTGCAGTGATGAAAAATACCAAAATGTAGCCTATATGCACTTTTACTAATGCAATATTTTGAAACCTTAGATGAATATTAACTAGTGCAAAACCTAATGCAAATTTAATGCAACCTAGATCTAGGATGACAATGCACTCCAAATCATAAATGATGTGTTCTAAATGCAGGTTCACCAAAATGATTAGTTGAAAAATGGACGGTATATGGTTTAGGACATAAAACACCACTTTTCCCCTAATATCATTTAAGGATGTCCTAGAGATCTCAATCTAAAGTATGCAAAGGAGAGACAAAATTAAAGAGGGGTTCACCACCAAGCTAGGGCTTGGAAAGAAAAATTAAATACAAGACCTAATTATGAAACTTATTGATATGGAAGACTTAATTAAATGACCTAGAAATGCATATAAATCGAACTAGAAAGGTATAAAATCAGAAGTGTTCACCTAGAAACCTATAGAGGTTTGAATGAGGACTATAAATTTTGATTTTAATGTTGACTAGGACTCATATGCTAGTCTGGGAGATTTAGTCTCAGACTAGGCTTTCTACACCAAAACTAGAATATGATAGTGCTGATTTTGGATCTCCCAAACCCCTAAAAATTGGTTGTATTGGGACTCATACATCCAAGGTGGCATATCAATCCTAGTGTGCCTTTTCAAAAGGTTAAGGTCTGATTGTGCTCTCCAATCTCTTCTCTTTCTGCCACACTTTATTTTTGGATTGGAAACCTTGGTTTCATAACTATAGAAGACATTTCGTGACCTTGCGAGTGAGGAGACAACTCCAAAAACTTCTTTCAAGCTTGTAACCTAATATTCAAAGATCCTTCAAGCTCCAAGACACCTATATCTACAATTACACATGTAGAGAGGGAAAAACTTGTTGATTGTTAGGGAATGGGGGTTTTCCTTGGTCAAACCCCATTGAAGTAATTAAACTAAATGATGAGATAATGAAATAAGAACATGAAACATGAAACATGAACAATGATACCTTGAATGATATCTTGTAAATTAGTAATCTAACATGAGTGGATATAAAGAATGTAGATCTAGATCTTGAAAATAAGTGTAGAACCATGCTTGATCTTGGATCTTCAATAATACATCACAACACTAGCTCAACGACATGCTTGATGCCTTATAATCTTGACATGATGATGGATCTGGAATTGTTGCAACAATTGATGAAGAAATTTTCTCTTGAATGCCTTAGAAGGGATCTTGTAAACTCTATTGATTCTCTTGTGAAGTATCAAAATATTTAACTCTTGAGTTCTTGACTTGATACCATGTAGGCTTGTTGAAATAATGATTTGAGCCCTTTTTTATATATGCAATCCATCTAATGTACCATTTATTAGATCCCAGTGGCTGACATTCAAGAAATTTGTATTTAAAACCTTGATTTCCCACTCAAAAACCTAAAAAGGGGGCAAATTTATGGGTCCCACCTAGGTGGGACTCATACGCCATCTGTGGCGTATGGGTCCCACTTGGGTGGGACTCATATGCCCAAGGTGGCATATGGGTCCCACAGGGCCTTTTTAAAGAGAGAAAGTGTCATGGAGATGAGAAATTAAGTTTATTTGTTGATCTTGTTGAGATTTCGGCTGAAATATGCCTCAAGATGCATAATATAGGGTCTTAGGGTCTTAGGGGCCTATTAATGATGATATATGAAGTTCATAAATGTAAGAGGGCCCAAAACTCAATGTGAAAGTGTAAATTAATATACTTTACAACATCAAATTAAGGAAAAATTAGGTCTATTTAGTTTTAAAAGGTCCTAAATCCAATGTGAATGTGTACATCACATTACAATTCTATATTAAGGAAACATTAGGTCCAAGGGCCCTAAATTTATTGTGAAGGTGTAAATGAATACACTTGATAGCATTAAATCAAGGAAAAGTTAGGTTTATCTAGCTTAAAAGGGACCTAAATCTAATGTGAATGTGTAAAACACATCACAACACTAGATCAAGGCATCCTTAAGTCTATTTTAACATTAAACATCCCCAAAATTAAGTCATAAATTAGGTTCATTAATTCACAAGGGCCCAAACAAATGTGAAAATGTAAATGATGATATTTTTTTACACTACACACATACTATACCTTATATCCCTTTTTCCTTAACTAAACGTTATCCTCTCCATCAAAACTTGACTTTAAAGAATATTTAGAAGAGATAAAAATTATCTTTAAGTAAAAAAATAGTTTCCCTTCTTTTTCATTGTTGGATATTAATTTTGAAAATATTCCAAAACCCATGCAAATCTCCTTCTTATAAATCCATACGAATCTCCTCATAAATCCATACAAATTTCCTTCTTATAACTTTTTGAAAATTATATAATCTTACACCATAATTTTGTAATGAATGATTTATTTTTTTCTAAAAGTGATTTTTTCCCTTAAAGTATAACTTTCTTCTTCCATCATCATCTATGAAATCTGAACTCAAGTAATAATTAATTTTCCTCCAAAATTTCAATCACAATGTCCAAAAATACTTAATCAAACAATTTCATTCGACACATCTTTCATGGTTCATATAACAACAAACATCATTAAAAAAATATTCTTGACAATTTCTAATAACAACTTCACTCTTCCTCATACAAAACTATGGAATCTCTTTACCAATCTTCCATTTTTCTTTACCCACTTTGATGTGATTATAAGTTCCAAGATCATTAATTTTCAATTTAAATTACATTATTCAATTATATTTATAAAAGATCTTTACACTTATAACTTTTACAACCACTTTTTCCATGAAAACCTACCATTAACTACCCAGCCTAAACAATAATATTACTAAATAACTATAAACTAAAATAGATTATTAACCTTCACCCTATTCTTGTCATATCATACTTTTTCTCCCACCATACATTTCTCTACATACCAAATCTACTTTGGCCGGCTTTTGCTTACCAATTGCAGATCATGTAAGAATTTAAGTAGCTGTAAGACGTAATGAATGTTACTTAAAGTAGGTTGTCAATTGGAAGTAGGCTCGAAGACATGTTGACTATAATGTACCGGCCATTTACCCTAAGCAATTATCTACTGTTTACCATTGAGTATCACAATTTCTAATGGCCTCCTCAGCCAGACGTGGAGAAAATGAGAGATTTTTTTGTCATTTTCCATTCCAGTTGCTCGCTCACTTTGGAACATGTTCATCTAATCATTGAAACAAGTTATATACATATCTGATTTGATTTTCACAATTTTACAATCCGTTTTAGATACTTACAAAGAAATCCCTTGTGAAAAATCATATCAAGCCTGAGAAAGTGGGGCAACATTTTACAACGTTGGCGGTGGCCCGGTTTGCCTCAAAACTCTTAACCAGTAATCCATGCTATCACAATCATCATCATTAGCTTGGAACTCCCCATTCCAGAGCGGATAAAGATTTGTGTTTGTACCATCTGTGCTATTCAATATATCATTTTCTGCATAGGCAGCCATGAAATAGAGATCTTCTGGACTTTGCCTCGGCAGCCTCCTTTCTTCATCTCCATAATTCGGGTTACCTAAGACAAATGTCTCGTCTAGTAGTATGTCTTGGCATTTAGGCTGGTCTTCTGTAGTGGTTGGGTATTGTTGACACCCAAGTGATGTATCAAAAGATTCTGTAGAGTTGAACTGAGCCCAATCCAAAGTTGAGCCTGGATTGAAAGTCTCACTGTCTGTAGATGAAAAGATTTCACTTGACAGATCATCCAAATCGGACAAGTTAGAGACTGTAGTGGGATAATAAGGTGAAGATTCTGGTTGAGCTAGAGCTGAATTTTGTGCAAACGTATCCTTCTTCATTGAGGAACTTGGTTCACTGCACTCAGGGTGATCAAGTGAAATCATACTGTGCCCCACCATAGAGAACCTTGAATCCGTTGCCACTGCAGAAGTGACTGGATCGGTTACCGTTCGGAGAAGACGCTTCTTCAAGTGAGTATTCCACACGTTCTTTATCTCATTATCTGTTCTGCCAGGCAGGCGTGAGGCAATGGCAGACCACCTGGATCATAACATAATTCAATAGCATCAGCTTATAGGCCGGAGATACGATGGAACAAAGAAATCGATAACGAAGGATAATGACCAATGAACAAACCTGTTGCCCATAAGCTGGTGAAGTTCAATAATAGCCTCCTCCTCCTCATCAGTAAAATTCCCACGTTTGATGTCTGGTCGGAGATAATTAATCCACCGGAGACGACAGCTTTTCCCGCATCTCAAAAGTCCTGCCAGAGTGCAAAAGTAATTATCAGTTTCGGCAAAAGGAAAAAACACTAGAATCATGCCGTGTCCATTGTTATTCCCTGTTCGTGGATGTTTAGGGGAATGAAAGCTTTTTGAAAAAGAAAATGTTTACTGTTTTTAAACAGAGAGATGCCATATTTATCTGGATTAAAGCTAATCTTGGCAATATTTTTGAACTGTAAGTGTTTTTATTTCGTTTGGGGTAATTAGAAGATCATGGAGTAATCAGAATGAAGTAGTCAGAAGATCATGGAGTATGATTATTCCATGATTCTTTCTATTTCATTCTGATGATGGACCACGGAACATGATCCAAAACATATTCTATTATCCATCATCAGAATGAAATAGCAAGAGGATCATGGAATAATCAGAATGAAGTAGTTAGAGGATCATGAAGTATAATTACTCCATGATCCTCTTACTACTTCATTCTGATGATGAACCATAGAATATGATTCCAAACTTATTTCATGATCTATTGTCAGAATGTAGTAAGAGTATCATGACGTCTAACTACTTTACTTGATGATGGACCATGAAATATGATTCAAAATGTATTTCATGATTCATCGTAGAATGAAAGAGTTAGAGGAACTACTTCACTCTGATAATAGATCATTGAATGTGATTCAAAAAGTCGATGAAAAAAAACTTACATAATCAAACTCAAAAATATTGCCAAACTTATATTATGAACTGTTAAAATTTCAAATATATACTTTAAGAACCTGCTTGCTTGGGGAGCGTACGCCAGTTCCCATAGCCATATCTCTGAATAAAATTTATGAGTATTCGATCCTCTTCAGCTGTCCAAGGACCTTTCTTTACTCCCATTTTATCACAACAGGGAGCTCGGCCCATTGTTTCTCTTCACAAAAATGGTGGATTTGAAGACCACTGTAACAGGAAATCTACCCGCCTTTACACAAAAAGAACACGATCTTGGTCTACCGTCCTTTCAAGAGTACGAACTTATCAACAATAACGTAAGCTTAAGTTAGGTCCTATGGCCTCGTTTGAAGTGCCATCTAGCTGGGTTAGACGAAATTCAAATGGCCGTGGGCTTCTCCTTTATAGATTTTAAGGCAGCAGACCTGTGGCCAATTTATCGACACGTGCATAAAAAGAGAGATTTTTATAATTGTCATTTTCCATTTCAGTCAAATTTTGACCATTATTCGACCATATAATATTTACTTACCTTTATTGAAAAACTTTTTGATTGACGAAAATTTGAAAGGACAAGTTTAACTTTTGTTAAAGTATAATACCTATATTTATATATATAAACCCAAATTCGTCACAGACCGGAAAAAGCCTTTCCTTGACTTTATTTTCTCCCTGCCAAACTTCACCTCCCCTCGCTAGTTGCACCATGGAAATGCCAAGTGTGGTGTATTGGAAAAGAGGGATCAACCTCCTCACTTGTCTTACGTAGAGATTTTGACACAACAAGGATTTGGATAATGATATTTTGAAAAAGACATGGTGCAACTTGACATGTGTTCACATACATTTTTGACATTGTATTAGTTTCATCATATTTGTATAATTATGTGTTGAAATACATATAATATTTGTCAACAAATTTGTTGAAATATATATAATGTTTGTCAACAAATTTGTTGAAATACATAGTGTATTTCAACAAACTTAAATAATATTTTAAGTATTGTTTAAGTGAGGAGATGGATATGTATGTAAGTTGTTAGTCATAGTGTACAGTTGTATAGAGAATAGATTCTACCTCCAAACAAAACCTGAATTTGAACTGACTTGTTAAGCAATTTTTTGGGATGGTCCATTCATATCATACTTGTAAAATTGTAGCATATGCCATCTTGATTTCTACTATCTGAAGTTGCACAAAGATTGCAATATTTAAAAATGCCTTAGGGGACACTATTGAATTGAGAGGGTGGAGTTCTACTCAGTTAACCCCCTTATCTAAACTGCCTTTATGTCTTTGGGAAAATGTTTGTAGATAGTATTCTTAAGCAAGCAAATGGCCTATATACAAATTTTGATGTAATGGGTTCCTTTTAGTGAAATGTTCCTTGAGTGATTTCTCCCATTATAAAATATGTTATGGCTTCTTCTTTTCAAATGCAAATCAACATCAAAACTGGAGTTACGAAAGTTATGTCCATCTCGCTTGGGCACAAGAATATCAAAGAATGATGATTTTAGTCAAGGAAGGTGTATCTTCTTATATAACTCAATTTGGGTCTCAACTAAGGTCACATCCTCTCCAAAGAGATTTATCTAAATCCCCCTCAATGGGAAAAGTTCTTGATTCTACATATAAATCAATTATCTATTGAATATATTTAAATACAAATATATAACAATAATTCACACAAAATATTTATCAAACCAATTTCTAATTGTAATAACCCATTCAAAATTATTACTTAATTAATATTATTGTAAATGATACATGAATATACTCCAAATTTAAAAGACATAACTAGTGGCTAAAGTCAATCATAGCTACAGATATCCATTTAAAATTCAAAGATTCATATATTCACTTCAAAATAGAAATTACAATATCAGGTTTGACTTGGCTCCTCAAGCCACAAAGTCATTACATGGTACATTTTCCATCAAGTACATGAATGCATTGCATCAAGTTACATCGTAGACTTTAATAGTCTTGTAAACAACTAAGGTTTTACTTGGACACTCGCCTCCACTGGTGGACAAGAACATGGTTGAAGCGCTTTATCGCCCAACCACGAAGCTTAAGCTTCCTCGGTATTCTTTCGACTTGAAGAATGCCCAACCCTACACAAAAAATTTAGCAAGAAAACAATTTGCAAGGTTGAATCTAGTGCATGCACATGCATCAACATGCACAATTTTATATCTACAAGTTAGAAAATAAAATGCAAGATCTGTGTTAAGAATGGCAAAGAGTGAAATCACAGAGTTCATACATACATACATACTGAACTATATTGTTTGGCCAAGTATAATAAATTTTTTGCAACAACAACATACAATAGGTTATGGTAAAGCAAACCTATACTCTCTAAACTTCATTTTAGCACCCATCTAGAAAGATAACTTTCTACTATCTCATAATAGTTATCAACCCTCTAGTAGCATCTACCCATAAGTACTCTAGTCAACTAAGGTATCAATATTCTATTCAAGTATTCAAATATGCTTTCAAAAATATCTTCAAAAGAAGAAAAGAATACTAATATTTACTCTAAACAGAAATTAGATTTTATGTTTCATAAAGTAACTCCACAATCAGTCATATCAATCTTATGACTATTTTCTACTTATCATCTTAAGTATTTTCCTTAAAAATAACTAAAAACAAAAGAAGGTATGTTACAAGTATGTGTATGTACATAAACAAATTCTATGTGCATACACATATATGTGCCAAATTATGTTTGAAATTTTTGCATACATTCTGAAATAATTAATAATTCAGATTGCAAACCTATAATAATGTATTTCATTTGATGTTTCTTTTGTCAAAAAATAAAGAATGAGAATATGCCTATGTTAATAGTTTCACACATACTATTGTTCCCTTGGCATTCACACAAAACTGTGTCAATCTAGCATTTGTTGTTTACACATGATTATTAATTGTTTATACAAAATCAACACCATTTCCCACTAAACAATTCTAAGTACGTTGATGGATTCCAACTATTTGAATGATGTACTCCCAACTAAACAGTTTATCCAACATGACTATTTTCAGCTACAACGTTAACTTTACAACAATTTAAGTGTTGTTTGCAATTGAGTATTCACTATTACATCAATAATGTACACTATTTCAAACTAAACAGATACATTTTATGACACACAATAGTCATATTTTCAGTAGAAAATATAGTAATCGCAATTACTCAATTTTCTTCAAGCTATTATGGTGTTGAAGAATATCATTTCAAATTATTATTCGTTATCTAAAATTAGAGTCAACGTTTTATCTCAATGAACATAGAATAAACATAATTCTATTTCAAGTAAAATATTGTCTACAACTGTCCTGGCTATCATTTTTAAGCAAAGCCATTTAATTTCCTCTAACAAATTAGGCTAACAGAATGTCCATTGTTCATCAATTTGGATAACATAAATGGTATTTAAAAATTCATGAGAAAATATATATATGAATTTATAATGAAACTAGTTCGACACACTTGTCAAATTGAAAACTAGGCAACCATAGGGTTAGGGTACTTTAACTCAGAATTTAGACAGGGTTCCTAGCTTAACCTGTGCCTCTCAAGGCCTTTTTACACACTGAAAACTGGTCTAGGCTTGCGAGTACCACTTTCGACATAATTTTCTAATGTCCATGGTCATGATTAAATAATGTTAATTATATAATTACTTTCTAAACACATCTTTCCTCTATTAATTAAATAACCTTTTAATTATTTAATTAATTCATTATGACCCTTATTAAACTTTGATTAATTAAATAAATTATATTTATTTAATTATGTCGCTAACTAATTAATTCTCTTTTTTAATTAAATAATTTATTCTTTAATTAACCCCTTTGTTATATTTCAATTATAATTAAATATTAATTATTTAATTATTCAATTAACTTTTTCAACAGTTAATTAAATGAATCATTATTTATTTAATTAAATCTTTCAATTTCGAATGTTGAATTAAATTAACATTTAATTCATAATTAATTGTTTCTGTTGCATTATTTTGTTGTTCAGTTATCTAAATATTCACTCACCGTATGACTCAAGATCTATTTAAATCCACCAGTTATCTTCGGATTTGATATCTAATCATCTCTGCGAAAGAACTCTCTGTCACAAGCAGTCAATTAACTAGTTCTAACTCATATGCATGCACATATTTATTAATTAAATATCTTTATTTAATTAATTAATTCATGGGTGCATTCGAGCATATCATTCTCCAAGTTCTAACTTTATCCTTTCCATTCAAATTCTAATTCTTCTATTTTCGAAGACTTTCAACTTAAGATTAAATCATTTATTTAATCTTGAACTCTTGTTCTTAAATATTTTCAAACAGTCTTAACACGAGATTAAATTATTATTCTAATTTAATCTTTATCCTACAAAATTTCCTAACTCATGTTCTAACTAACATAGAACTCACATCACATGGCATTCATGTCAATCTCAATTGTTGATCTCTCTTTCGAATCAGAGTCGATAGTTCGAAAACCAACTTTCTATAAATTGGTTGATCTTTGCCAGTATCTCTCCTCCCGAAATCTTTATACTTTTTAGAAGAACTTATAATATTTGATATTTTTCTTAGACATACATCTAGGCTATGCTTGCATACATACAAAAAATATGAGGGCAAGAATACCAGCATGGAAAAATAGAGAAGGACAATCAAGATAATTTGAGGAAGTGGATTGATAGTCGGTGAGGCTATTTTGATTATTTTTTAATTTTGTTTAGTTCATTTATCTCGTTCTTTGTTGTTTGATTTAGATTTATGCATGTTAGATTAGATTTAACCATGTTTTGATTGCAGCATTCATTTCATCTATGTTACATTTGGTGAACCCGACGTGAAGCACACTTCAAAATTCGTGACTCCATTTTCGTTTTTCCATTTATTTTTTGCAGGTGGGTAAGTGCACCAATCTGTGACACAATTTTGGCTCTTAAGATGCCACTTTTTTTCTGAAATCAGGAAAATTTGATTTGCACGAGAAAATGAAGATAGTTATGCTCAAAATTTCAAGATGTGGCAAGAACAAAAGTTGAAGTTCTCTGAGTCTAGTTTCTAAGCTACTATTGTTTTTTGAAATTAATGAAGATTAAGGGTCTCAAAAAGGGGGGGTGGGGGCAAAACAGGTCTTGTTTTTATAAAAAAAATAGCATAGCACCTGAGGGCTCCCCGCTTTTTGGTTGACTTTTTTTTAGAATTTCAAAAATCCCAACAGTGAGAAATTAGCTAACACCATGTAGTTTATCCTCCTTCTTTCAGATAATTTTTTTAATGAATATATAATATTTTATGAATTTTCAAAGTGGACACATCCTGAAAAGCTGAAATTTGAGCGTGCTCCCCCCCAAATTTTTTGCAAACTAATCAAAAATTGATTTATTTATTTTTCATCATGTGTAGAATGGAATCTAGTTTCAAAAAATGTAATTTGTTTCACGTTCTGATGAACGTGTAAAATTATATCCTAAACCTAGCACATGTTGGTTTTTGACCAAAAACGAAGGCATTTACAATAGAAGCCATGGATCAAAACCTTAACTAAATCAAAATGAAAAAATAATTATATATTTAGATAGCTGAGACAGAGTTTAATGCTATCATGGTTCTTTTTATAAACTTGCATTGAAAGACGTGCAAATGAGACAGGGAGCACAAATGAAAAAATGAGAATATTTAGCAAATCATGTTAATTAACACATCTAAAGCAGGCCTTTTGGCAAGCGCCAAATTTGGCGAGTGCCAAGTGACTCATCACATTTGGCATGCACCAAATTTGGCGTGTGCCAAATGTGATGAGTCATTTGGCGAGTGCCAAATGGCCTGCTTTGCACAGAACATGAAATAAACATTTAAGTATAAGTTGACATTTACATATGGAAATTTACTTTCTTATACTTTAAGTTATATTTCATGTATATATAGGTAGGATGTTTGAGAGTGGTTTCAGATCTCTAAGAGTTATAATGCAAATTCTATTTTTTGGAAGATCTTAAAAATTTCAGACTTAGTCAAATTTCAGTAATCAGCATGTCAAATTTTAGTAATCAAGAGGTCAAATTTTAGTACTCAGGAGGTCAAATTTCATCTTTCTCTCTCTATCTCACTCATTTTCATCTCTTATTCTCTAGACCTCTCTCTCTCACTATCTCCATCCCTTTATCTAACAATATCTTCCTTGAGCTTAAGAACTATGCCTCTACATGTCCATCTCTCTCCTTCCCTCTCCAATATCTATCTCCCTCCCTCCTTCCCTCTCTACATTTTTCTATCTCTCATCCCTCTCCTTTTATCTCCATATATCTCTCTACTCTCTATACCTACCTATCCCTCCCTCCCTCCCTCTCCTCTCTTTCTCTCTCTATTTGCTTCCCTTGCTCTCTCCTCCCCTCTCTACTCTCTATCTTGTCATTCTCTCTCTCCTTCCCTCCCTAGTTCTCTCTATCTCACTTCTTTCTCCTTCCCTCCCTCCCTCTCTAATTTTCTCTATCTCCCTCTCTCTCTCCTTCCCTTTCTACTTCTCTTTATCTCACCTCTCTTTCTCCCCCTCTCTCTCTCTCGCCCTCTCTCTTCCTTTCACCCACCTTTTCTCTCTACTTCTCTCTATCTAACCTATCCCTCTATACATCTCTCTCTCCCCCCTCCTTCCATCTCAATCTCTCCACCTTCCTCCTTATCTATCTACTTTTAAGCTCCATCACACATCTTTATCACCTATCTCACTTCTCTCTTTCCCCTTCCCTCTCTACTCTCTTTCTCTCTATCTCACCCCTCTCTCCCTACCTATTCATCCCTCCTCTCTCTTATCTCTCTCACCTCTCTCTCTCCATCCCTACCTCTTCCTCCCTCTCCTTCCCTCTATTTTTCTCTTTATCTCTTCCTCCCTCTATCTACCTAGACCTCTCTCTATTTTTGTTTCACCTCTCTCTCCATCCCTACCTCTTCCTCCCTCTCTCCTTCCCTCTATTTTTCTTCCTCCTCCTCCCTCTTTCCTCTCCATCCACTTTCCTTTTGTCCCCTATTTCTCCTCACCCCTCCCTCTCCACCTTCCCTCCTATTCTCTCTCTCCCTCTCCCTCCCTCCCCTCTCTCTATCTCTCTCCTCCCTCTTCCTATCTTTCCCTCTCCTTCCTCCTCCACTATCCTTCCTATCCCTCCCTCTCTCTTCCATCTCCTTCTATTTCTCTCCCTCTCTCTTCCTCTCCATCCTCTACCTTCTTCTACTACTCTCTCCTCTCTCTCCCCCTTCCCTTTTCTTTTCCTTATCTCCACCTCTCCTTCCTCCCTCCTCTCTACTATCTCTCTCCCTCCTACCTATTCCTCCATTCTCTATCTCCCTCCTCTCCTCTCTCTCTTCCTCTCTCACCTCTCACCACTTATCTCTTCTCGTCCTAACTCTCCATCCTCTCCTTCCCCTCTCCTTTCTCTATATCTCCCTCTCTCTCTCTCTCTCTCTCTCTCTCTCTCTCTCTCTCTCTCTCCCTCCCAACTCTCACCTCTCTACTTCTCTACCTACCTATCCATATACCTCCCGTCTCTCTCTCCCTCTCTCCATCTTCCACTCTCCAGTCTATCCACTTCCTTCTTCTCTCTCTAACTGCCACTCCCTTCCCCTCTCTCCTTCCCTCTCTACTC